>JAQGAK010001744.1:0-27307 GCA_034696945.1 Lipothrix lubbocki | reverse complement strand
AATTAATACAAAAATTAATACAAAAATTAATACAAAAATTAATACAAAAATTAATACAAAAATTATTACAAAAATAAATACAAAATAAATAGAAATAAGGAGACGTGAAATACAAACTAAATAGAAATGGAACAAAAAGCTAGAATGAAAAGTCACAAAAGGAAGGAGAAAGTGAAGACGGGAAGAAAAAAGGGCTGGAGAGCCCGGAGCGAAATGAAAAATAGTTGATTGACATAAAAACAGAAGAGAGGAGTTTCATTAAGCGTAAGAGCTTTGATTCGGGCCGGCAGAAGTTTGGGCAAGGCTGGGAATTATTAGGAACGTTATCTCTCCGCCAGCAGACTCTTGTCTCTTTACTCCACTGATAAATTCTTCATTTCTGATTCACATCAACTCCTTTCCACACACACACACACGGACAGACTGAGGCCCATTCAGCGCACCTGAGACATGGCAAAGGGAGTCATAAAGCCTCCGAGGATATTTTACGTATTCCGTCAGCGTTCAGCAAATCCTCATAAGCTTTCTACTACTAAGATCCAAATAAGACTTCAGAAATAGAGAATTCCAATAGTTGTAAAACCTTGTTATTTCAGTTTGTCCAACAAATTAATTGGAAGTTTTACTACCCAGTTTATTGGCCTCAGCGTTTCAAATTTCCCGTACAGAAATTTATTTTTTGAAAATATTTTTGTGCATTCAAATATTTTTTTACATTTTATTATACGCTTTCAAATTTATTTTTTATTATTACTATAATCTGTAAATTAATTACTAAAGTTTTAATTTTTAAATTTATTTTTTACTGAAAGAAAAACCAGTGGTAAAATTTATTTTTTAAATAGAAAAAAATTTGTAATATTTTAAATCATTAAAATTAAGTAAGATTTTGAATTTAAAGCAATTTTTAAAAATTTAAAGCAATTTGTGTAAACATTTGTGTAAACTCAAAGGGAAATGAATAAAATGGGAATTAGAGGAGAAAACGGTGCTATAATCCGGCGGAGTGTTAATCTGATGGCGGTGGGAGTAATTTAAAATGGTGAAAAAAAGAGGGCCTCGTCGTTCATCCATGGACTGAATAATTGCAAAGCTGTCAGACATTCACCCTAATTATCAACTTCCTCAACATCGGATATCCTCTGAAGGTTTGAAAAAGTGTAAGATGGAAACAGCTCATTTCCCTCTCTGCCTGGGCTCAAATTACCCTATCCTTATTGGCATCCAACTATGCTCCCGCCATTTGATCCCCCTGCATCATTACGCTGTCTCAGAATTCTCATCTCGACACTCCGGGCATACAAATTACACATTCAGCCTCTCCTGTACACGCTTTCCCTATACACACACACACACACACACATACACACATCGGAATCCTTTGTACATGGAGCGAGGTATTTTTACTCCGATTTAACCACCGCTCTTCAGCTATTTTCTATTGCCATTTTCCGCCTCATGGGCCTCAGCTCCTATTACAATCCTGTGAGGAAATTGTTCCTGTTTCATTGTTGGCATATGAGGCACAGGACAATGTTCAATTTCAGTTTAAATCCTCCTCCTTTTATTCTCTTTTTACAGTTTCAATTTAAAAACCCATATTTAAAAAAACCATACTAAAAAACATACTTTTTCAACTTTAAAAACCAATGTTTTTTATTTAAAAAAACCAATGTTTTTTATTTTAAAAAACCAATATTTTTTTTAATTTAAAAAACCCACATTTTTCTAAATTTAAAAAACCAATATTTTTTAAATTAAACATTAAAAAATTTTACATTAAAAAAAACTAACTTCGGCCTCATATTATTAAAATACATTGAAGTACATGGGATGAGGCCAAACAAGATATTAAACTCCATTTTTAATTATTGTCAAATTATTTGCTTAGGAATCGGAATTTAAAAAACGTTTTTTAAAACGCCGGCATCAACATCGTTCAAATTCATTGAAGTAAATGAGGTGAGGCCGTTTTTTCACGATATTATTAAATTTCATTTTTAACTATCGTACAACTATTTGCTTTAGAGATTGACTTTAAAATTTTGCTTTTAAACCCCGGCCTCAATATTATTAAAATACATGGAAGTAAATGGAATGGGGCTAAGGACAATGTTAAATTTTATTTTAATTGTTGTATTTCTTACTCTCAAATATAAGAAATTTACGACAGTAAGTGATTGTTAAAGAACTTACTAGGGTCGCAATAATGAAAATACATGGCCGTAAATGGGATGAGGCCAAATAAAAAATTGATTTTTCGAAATTAAATGGTAATTTTAATAACTAGTTTTATAATAAAATTAAAAAATACTTTAAAGTATAATAGAAAATATCTAAAATTGTCTATAAAAAGCTTGGAATTAACTAGGAAAAGGTTAGAACTAGAACATAGAACTAACTTTATAGGGAAATGTCCAGAATTAACTTGAAAAAACCCAGGGAAAAATTTGAAAATTGCTATGAAATTGCATTACCTTCGCCATTATTCGTCTTTAAGTCTTTACATTGAACAACAAATGACGGAAGAAGGAATGGAACAATGTTCTAATCGCGGGAGCAAATTCAATGTAAAAACTTTGCATACCCGGGCAGCACTTTGCGGTAAATTACAAAAGCGGGCAGAGAACGTGGAAATTGAAGGTAAATTTGCTATTTACAAAAGCCTAAAGACAGGATAATTGGGACGGGAAGAAGCTCCGGTCCGGGTTTGAAATTAGGCGTAAAACAGGAATTCACATTCCAATTTATTATTTATAGGACGGATGCTCATTCACTTAACAACGGCGCATCTTGCGGGTCGTGAAAAAAATTTGCTATGGCAGAGCAGCTGGGCCCCTCTCCATGTATCCTCTCACCCTTGCTTGTTTTTTTTTATACGCGCCCCTCGGAACTTCCGTCCACAGGAGTTCCTTCCTCCCTTATCCTATCCTTAATATGTACATAATATTTGTACACGTTCTATAGAGGCCCAGGCCTCTTCTCCTTCTTTGGACGTGAATTTTATTTAAAACTCACAAGCCTCATCTTTACTACGATACTTTATTTCCTGGGTTTTGCTTTTTGGTTTTGGTATTTGCTTTCCATCCAAGTGCCTTCCGCCTTCTGTAAATAACTTTCCCTTGGAAATTCATGGAATTCAGGAATCCAAAAAACTGGGAAATTCTTATAATATTTACTTCCCATATTTATTCATGAGAATCCAAGAATTTCCGTGGAGATACAAAAAATTACTAAACAGAGAAAAAAAACTTTGCCAAAATACTGCACGGAATAACAAACGGAAACTTTTGAATTAAATTTGCAACCATTTAGGTTTCTTCACGCAATCATTTCAACTTCATTTTTTAAGCAAAATTTTCAGTAAGCTTTGAAAATAGGAATTTAAAGAAAATTAGAAATTTAATACAATTTAAAAAGTAGACAAAAAATTTGGAAAAAATAGAAATCTAAAATTGTTTAGGAAAATAGAAATTCAACGTTTTTTAGAAAAAATTGAAATTTAATAAAATTTAGAAAAAATATAAATTTAATTAAATTTAGAAAAAATAGAAATTTAATTAAATTTAGAAAAAATAGAAATTTAATAAACTTTAGAAAAAATAGAGATTTAATAAAATTTAGAAAAAATAGAAATTTAATAAAAATTAGAAAAAATAGAAGTTTAATAAAATTTGGAAAAAATAGAAGTTTAATAAAATTTGGAAAAAATAGAAGTTTAATAAAATTTAGAAAATAAAGATTCGGAAGAAATAGAAAAAAAAACTAAAAAAAAGATTGCAGAGCATGCAAAAAATATAAAAACAATTTAGCAACCCCCGCGGAAATTATAAAGGTCGTCAAAAATCAAGCGGCAGAGTTCACGCGAGGATTATTAAACTCATTAGGGAATTTATGATGGAAACAAGAACAACGAGAACCCGGATGATGAAGAAATGACATATATAAGGATCGGGCTTGTAAAACAAACTGCTCTGGCGTCATTTAAGCTCTCCATGCACACGCAGGCAGTAGTCTAAGCAGGGAAAAGAGAGAGAGAGAGAGAGGGAGAGAGAGAGATGAAGCAATGAGAAATTAGAGCTGATGAAGCGTTACAAGGATTTGAAATCTACAATAATCCACACACATATTTCCATAGAGGAGATTTAGCAAAATGGCAGAGAGAGAGAGAGAGAGAGAGAGAGAAAGAGAGAGAGAGGTGAGGGGAACATACACAGGAAGCTACTACAGAGGAATGTGCACGTAAGATTGATGAAGGGTCAGGTCAATTAATAGACGAGCACGAACATCGGGACACGTGAGAGGATCATTAACATAAAAAAGTGATTCTAATCAAGCCTACACATAATAATACGGTAGAGAATTTCACGGAAAGAGGGAAAGAGAGAGAGAGAGAAAGAGAAAGAGACTGTCTCCAAAAACTCAGGCTCATCAACTAAACACAGTGAAACTCCCAACTCCAAGTTTCCAAGTTATATGGGAAATTCCATAAGGATTCTCATATACGGGAAATTACATAAGGATTCTCATATATCTTCGGCGAAGTATCAAAAGGTACTATTTTCTATGTTGAAGGGATAGAAATTGGTACTTTGGGATCTTCCGCCCACTATATGGGAAATTACATACAAATTCTCATATACAGAAATTACATACAAATTCTCATATACAGAAATTACATGCAAATTCTCATATACAGAAATTACACGTGAATCCTCATATACGGGAAATTGCACGAAGATCCTCATAAGGAAAGTACAGGAGGATCCTTATACATGGGAAATTGCATAAGGATAGTGACTACATGGGAAATTGCATAAGGATTGTGACTATGCAAGGGAAATTGCAATAGGATTCCACAATATAAAGAAAATACATGTCGGGATTTCCATATACGAGAAGTGCATATACCTTATATATGTATGTATTACAATATATATGGAGCACACCCCGGGAATTCCGCTTTTAATTCCTCCACACTCCTGACAGCCCACGCAAGTGGATCCTTCCCATAGGCTCCTTCCTTCTCCCCTGTACAGTTACTACACATTGGAAACAACTCAGGCTAAAGGAATTCTAAATCCCACATTTCCATACAAAGTATTACTTTTCTCCCTGGCCTAATTAGGCCTTCATCGGAGTCCATTTCCCTCCAGCGCTTCCTCTCTCCCTCACTCACACACACACACACTTCCAATTTTACACCGGCAGGAATTTATCCATTTATTCCCGCCTTCTCTATAGCCACTGCAATTTATTTTATCCGACTTCTTACCTTTATTTTCCCTATTTATCCCCTTATTTTAAATTTTATTTTGCAGTGAAATTCTAAGGAAAAATAATTCTCACAATTTCCAGCAAAATAATTCTCAAAATTTTCAGCAAAATTTCCATAAAAAAAGGTCTGAAAATTTCCAAGAATAATAAATCACCAAAAAATTTCTGAAAATCAAAGTAAAAAAATCCCCGGAAAAAAATTCAGAAAAATTGAGGAAATGAGCGTCATAAAATCATTGCCAATCCCGGCTGTGAAAATAAAGCACAGAGAGAAAAATATCTACCAAAAATGGCATTTGTAAATCGCGCATATTGCAAGAACGTCCAGCAGTAGTAGTTGCATATGGATCGCATGGATTTCCCCGAAAACCGAAAAGTCCAGGAGGAATGCTAACTGCGGGAGCAATTTCAGGGAGAGAGAGACAGAGACAGAAAGAGAGAGAGAGAGAGAGAAATGGAGAGAGATGGGAAACTCCTCTGGACAATTACTATGCAGCTGCACGCGTCTCCGTCTCATCCGCGTGTCTCTCCCCTTCCATCTGTTACAGCCGAAGGAAAGTATAAACTGACGGAGTCAGCAGCACGCCGGCCAATAATGCCCGAGAGCCCATGTCTGTGTATAGTTATTATAGATATAGAATGTGTGTGTGTAATGTCATTGTATGGGCATGTATAATATGAGGGAACTATATATCTGTATATATAATATGCATATGTACATACATGCTGTGGGTATGTAATGTAAAGAATTTATGCATATGTAAATATACCCGCATTTATTACATGCGTAACTATACATGTAAACGCTCGGCGTGTTAAAATTGAAATTATTCCACACCCTCAGTCTCTGTTTTTGCGGGTCTCCCCGAGAGAAACTCTGCGAGCGCTTCCAAAATTAATCCACCACAATAAATGACACACATGGAATAAATACTCCTGCGAGTCCTTTAAATATATACGCGGGGAACTCCGAGAATTTACATTTTAAATTTATTTTTAATTGATTCTCCGAATTAAACTAATTTTTAGAATTTCCCACCATTTCCCCATTTAAATTCCTTTTGACATTTTAAATAATTTTGTTATTTAAATTCATTTTGAAAATTTAAATAATTTTTTGAATTTAAATAATTTTCAGAATTTATATAATTTTGTAAATTTAAATAATTTTCTGAATTTAAATAATTTTTGGAATTTAAATAATTTCGATGATTTCCCGGGAATTCATGATCCCAGTATGTATTTGTAATTGAGGAAAAATCGCACGTGGAATTTAATTAGGAAATCTCCCCAGCTGAAACGTCACTTTAAATTTAATTAGATTCCAGAACTATTTGAAATGCAGAGAGAGAGAGACTTGAAGGAGCGTGAGGAAGTAATACCGGCGACAACAGGAGGAAAATACTCCGGAAATCCTGAACCGCAGGGGAAAAAATTGTTGAAAATGAAGTAAATCCCAGGTATTCGGTACTTTTAGGCATTTAATCCCAAACACTTTTTCGCCAAATCCGTAAAAAGCAAGATAACCCCGGAGTGAGGCTGAAATTTACATAAGAAAAATCCAAACGCTCCTCTCTCACCCAAACGACTCTCATCTGCGGTGGCTCCCCAACGGAGAGAAATTCCCCTGCACAAGGAATTTCCAGACGCGAGCTCGCAACCTTCCGTCCGGCGAATTTACGTATCTCTCCCATGCTTCCGAGGCTGAGTTATATAGTAATAACGTCATGTCTCCTTTGTATAATGTGGTGAGATAGGAAATACTGTAGGTTCAGGTATAGGATTCCATATATGCATGTGCCATGCTGGCTTATGGCAGTGCATTTCTGATGTTAACTCATAGGGCTACATATTCCCCGACGGATGTATATCCAATGTTAAATTATAGCGGTGAATTTACAATCCTTACTTATGGCATGGAGTTTCATTGTTAACGTATAGGACACATTTTCAATGTTACCATATAGGACAAATATTCAATGTGACGTATTGGACAGATTTTTAATCAAATTTTTAATGTTAACGTATAGGACAAATTTTCAATGTTAAAATATTGGGCAAATTTTCAATGTTGACGTACAGAACAAATTTTTAATCAAATTATTATTGTTAAAGTATATGACAAATTTTCAATTTTAACATATTGGGCAAATTTTCAATGTTAACGTATATGAAAAATTTTCAATTTTAACATATTGGGCAAATTTTCAATGTTAACGTATATGACAAATTTTCAATTTTAACATATTGGGCAAATTTTTAATGTTAACGTATATGACAAATTTTCAATTTTAACATATTGGGCAAATTTTCTATGTTAACATATTGAGCAAATTTTCAATGTTAACGTATATGACTAATTTTATGTTATCATATTGAAGAATTTTCAATGTTAGCGTATAGGACACATTTTCAATGCTAGCGTATGGGTCAAATTTTCAATGTTAACACATGAGATAAATTTTCGACGCAAAATTTGGAGGAAAATTTTCAACGTTAACTTATGGAAACAAATGTATATTGATGCAATGTTAAGGGATAGAAACGTATATGCTCGACCAACAGGAACTTATGGGAAAGTTGTCGTTGCAGCGGAACGCAGAGCGCGGTAAACAGCGGGATACGCAGACACAAAGAGAACAGAGGGAATCGTCACAAATCAAAAGTGTCTACGTGGTAAAATATTCAATCCTAAATAAATTTCACTTCAAAGATATATTATGCTCACAAATCAAAAGGATTACATCTTCCCTCCGCGCCAAATGTAACATGTCAATAGTTGTGTGTGTGGATCTTCTTCTCCTTCCAACGTCATTTCAAAAGTCTGGCGTCCACATTTTACACACAACTTCCCTTCTGGAGATTCCGACCCAACAGCCCGGATATCATACCCAAGTGTCTATTTTCGAAAAGCCTAGACACCACAATTCTCCCTTTGTCAACACCAACAGGATCAGACACACTAACAAATGTGCTTAATGCCCACCTTTAATGAACTCGAATTAAATACCAGAAGGATTGTTCTGCTTTTCGTCTTTTAGAATGTTTGAATAATTTCAACGGCAACCAATTTTTGTGTATTTTTGTGGTATTATCCACATTCTTACAGCAAATTCAAGTACGTTTAAGATAATCATCGACAGATTTTGCATTAATCCAGCCTCCCAATTGAAAAATTTACTGATTTACTTCAAATTCCCACAAATGTTGCACCTATAGTGCAAATTTACACTAATTAAGATCAATTTTAACAAATACCTCCCAAATTTACACTTACTAAGAGCAAATTTACAAAGCTATACGAGCAATGCAAAGATGTAGCGCAAATTGTGACAAATAGAGCCAAAATGGGAACAAACGTTTTCTATTTCCTAACACTTGAAAAACTTTCCCAACAGTCCCTAACAATTTTTTGCACTCCAAAACAAACTTTTACATTTCCAATCAAAGTTTCAAATTGGAACCAAACATCTATATGAATATGCCCACCTTCTGTATATCACCAACCACCTTATTTGCAAATTTCCACACAAATCTGCAAACCCCCCAGAAACATTCCAGCACATTTATGCTTTTTCCTATTGTCACTATGCCTTGTTAAGTTCTTCAAATTCGTCCCAACTTCCCCATTCTTCCGCAAAAATTCTCACATTTACAAGCCCGGATCTCCACTTCGAAACGGCAAATTTCCCCGTTTACAAGCTTGTATCTGCATTTCGAAACGGCAAATTTCACCGTTTGCAAGCTTGTATCTGCATTTCCAAAAGGGAAATTTCCACGTTTAAAAGCTTGTGTATCCGCATCTTCAACAGGCAAATTTCCCTCCCGAATCTCCAAATTTCCTTCCCGAATCTCCAAATATCCCCAACAGACACAGAGAGAGAGAGCATTACCATTGACGGCGAGAATTCCATAAAATCTCAAGACTGCAAAATTGCGTACAAGCCAATAATGCAATCCAAACATTGGGGATTCAACAGTGGAGCTGCAGCTTATTGGGGAGTACGATAGGGAAAGGGTGAAAATATCCAAAAAATATATGGAGAGCTCAAATGTGAATTCGTATGTAAAATATATTGCATCCATGTCAATATATGTATGTTTGTGTAACTCATGGAGCTTGAGTCCTCCTCCCCCATCCAGAAATACATCTATGGAAGAAATGCATTGAGGAGTGGAAATACGTTGAGGAGTTAGAAATACATTGAGGAGTATAGAAATACATTGAGGAATACGGAGGAAGGAAGAAACGAAGAAGTAGAGGAAGAGCCAGGGAAGAAGACACACGGGGAGCAACAACCGCGGAATGGCTCCGTAAAGTATGTGCGATGGAGGGAGAAAATGCAAAAAAGTATCCCTCCAATAGAGACACCATTTACATTGAAATTTACGGGCGCTTTCGGAATATAACTGGAGGCACTCAAACGAAGGTAATCATAATATATACATATGCATCCCTCCCACACGTTATTCTCCATAAAGAGTCACAAATACACAATATATAAGCCTCGATATATATCTCTCGACTATATATTGTATATATAGCTCCATAGTGAAGCAGTCTGGCGATGGAAAAGGTGCAAACTCTTGGGCCGGATTTGCCTCCGCACGGCTAAACTTTTGTAAAATTGTTCACATTTCATCTTTACCTGCATTCATGTGGAATATTAAATAGCTGACCATACATTTCCCTTTGCCACACACACACACACACACACACATGCACAAACATCCGAGAGAAAAAAAAGCAAAAGCTCTCTCATATCTCTCGCATAGGAGAGAAGCTCCTCATGTCCTTTAATATAATTCCCAACATTTTGCTCCTTTACCCTTCTTTTTTCTGTATAAAGTTGCTTTTCCATTTATTATGCATGCGTTTTTTCTTTTTTTTTCTTCTTCTTCTTTTTTCTCTCTCTCTCTCTCTTTTCTTCAAACGAGCCACCACAGGAATAAAATTTCATCATAAAAAAAAAACCCTCCCCGTGTTTCCTTTACAATAAATTCCTCTCACAAATTCAAATACCTTGACGTTTTACCTCCATTTTCCAGTCATTTCTCTATATCTTCCCCTCAATAACAACATCAACGGGAAATCCGGAGGTAATCACGAGTAAATATGCCAAAACAGCTGGAAAAATCCAAAGGCATTCTCCGAATTCTTAGGAATTTGTCTTTGAAAATTTCGGGGACAAATATTTTCTTGGCCATTTTTTTAATATTATTTACTTACATTTTCCCCATCATCTGTTCACAGATGGAAAATTTGCTCTATAAAAACCCCCGGCCATTCCTCAACATCTTCCCTTTTCCTTCTCACAGTAAAATTTATTATTACTTCCTTACATTTTCTCAAATTACGAGTCATGACAATTTTCCTCGAGATAGTTTGCCAATTGTAAACATTTTTTCAATATGGTTTCCTTCAGTGTTTAGTATTTTCACCACATTTCCATCTATTTTCTCCATATTTCCCCTTTCCCTTTTCTCCATCAGAAACTTCACACTTTCCCCATTTTCGCACATTTCCATCATTGAGGATAAACAGTGAGAGAGGGAAACAATTTGAGGGAGCAACTCAACCGGCGAAATAATAACAAGACGATGAGACTGTATAAAATCGAGCAAAACCAAGTAGTAGAAGCAGGAGTAGGAGGAGAAGCAGCAGGTGAAGATAAAATTTGCCCATATGCTCGTTGAGAAAAGCGGGTAGCGAGCCGGAAGGAATGGAGTTTTTACCCATTTGCTCCCGTATAAACTTCATCACGTAACTCACATTAAAGTGTCTTCTGCTTGGGATGGCAGGGCTCACGAGAAACTCCAAAGATAACGGAGAAAGCGGGAGAGAGAAAGCGTTTTAAGGTAATGCCCCGATTGTTCTTCTACTATATACGCGCTCAAAGGAAAAGGAGATTCAGGAACTGAGCTCCTAGAGAATAAAGACACACACTGATGAGGGAGAATGCAACGTGGGGGAAGAGCCGGAGAAACGAGCAAGAAAGTTGTTTGAAATTGAGTAGAGCCAAAGACTTACGAAGTGGAGCAGAAGCAAATGTAACACCGAGGCTTTGCATGGCAAACCGTGTAGAAACCATAGTTAAATGTATACAACAGGTTCAATATGATATATCAAGTGCCAAAATAGTAGAGAAAGGACTACATCCACTCTAGAACTAGCAAAATCATTACGGAAATGTTATAAAGGGTACAGAAAACACCAAAATGTATTGATAAATCTCATACATTGTGGAGAAAGCATTCAAAACAACTAGAAATAGCTTTACAAATACTTAAAACTGTAATTGAAGTTCTAAAAACTACTTCACACAGCTAGAAACAGCACCAAAAATACTTAAAACAGCTGGTGAGAATACATAAAATACTTCAATCAGATGGTGAAAGTACTAGAAATACCACAAACAGCTGGAGAAAGTACAAAAAATATTTAAATCAAGTAGTGAAAGTACAAAAATACTTAAACCAGGTGTCGAAAGCTCTGGGAAATACTTAACTGAAGTGGTGAAAGTACGAAAAATACTTAAATCAGGTGTCGAAAGCTTTAGGAAATACTTAACTGAGGTGGTGAAAGCTCTAAAAATCTTTAAAACAGGCGGCAAAAGTCAAAAAATTAGACACTCGTCAAAGAATTGGCAAAATCGTGATGAGAAATCCAAAAAAGACATTAAGACCACAAGAAAAATGCAAGGAATAGTGGAGAAAGCAAATATAAGCTGTAGTATAAAATGCAAGTAGGAAAATGCAGAGGAAAGCAGGAAACTACGGAGCGAGACGGAGGAGAAAGTGATGAAGAAGCGGAATAAAATTGATGGAGAAACGGAGGAGAAAGTGCGGGAAGAAAGTGAAAGAGAGCGGAGAGCGAGGCTCCCGACCCCCTTTACTACCCCAGTGCTGTCTCCATACATTAACAAGTGTTACTCCTCTTCAAAGACGGAAATCCGCGTGAAATATTCATCTCTTCAACACTTGCCATCTTCCACACATTCACAAGAGGAATCTGAGATGAAAGGAGGGATAAGAGGACTATAGAGCTCCGTCATATAGACGACCACAACAGTGGAGAGAGAAAAGAAAGGCATATATTTTATACACCGGCGATGCTTTCAATTCCGTATATCAAACTTTAATATACAGCGCCTGGAGAAAGTGGAGGGTAAACAGGAGGGGCGTGCAAGGAAAAATGCAAACTATCATCTCCTTTATCCTTATTACTGTTACCCCCTCCCCACACAAAATCTCCCCATCTCTCCCGATACTCACAGGAGTATCTAAGACTTTCACCGGAATAATAAAAAACCACCACTTTACCTTTTTTCATAAGTGATGATCTCCTTTTAATAAACAAGGCAATAAGAAAGGCTTGGGAGTAGTTTCCCAATCTTTAAAATATGCATTGTAAGCTAAAAATCTAACTTTCTCTCCTTTTAAAAAAATTCATTTCCTTTTTCTACCTAACAAATTTTTGGCGGATAAATATTTGTCAAATTAGGCATCACATATTGTAAATGGAGGTTCCTACTAAGTTTCTCTACAAAAGTAGAAGCAATATTCGTTTTAACGAAGTTCAAATGAAAAAGCAATCGAGTTTTTACAAAGGAGAAAGCAAATTATATTTGAATTTTGTTCCCCACAAAGTGAAAACAAATTTAAAAAAGCAAAAACAGTTTCTTCAAAAAATAAAAACTTTCTCTGAAAGTAAAACCAAACTTTCACCAAGAGTGAAAATAAACTTTCCCCAAAATAAAAAATAAACTTTCTCCAAAAGAAAAGATAAACTTTCACCAAAAGTGAAAGTAAACTTTTTCCAAAAATTAAACAAGTAAAAAACGTCAAAACCCCAGTAGAAGAAAAATGCCTTTTGCATTTGTGGTGAAAGAAGTGAGGGGAAAATACTTTGAAATTTTACTTTGAATTGGGCTAAGCACAGGAGCGAGAAGAATTGTGTGAGGTAGGAATAATAATGATAAGGAGTGAGATGGCCGCCGGGACGGTACATAAATATAGGAAAATAATGTAGTCCAGAGGATTACAATGAAGTTTGGTAGTTCTTCCGGGACATTATTATAGGAAGGGAAAGGCTTGGGTGTGCGTTGCATCCGCAAACTTATAGCCCCATATTACCTTCCGCATAACTTACAGCTTTCATTATTTGGAACAATACTAAAGGGATTACTTTAACTGCCGACCCAAAACTTATTATGATCATGTGCAGGCAGATAAACCATACCGCTCGAGTATACAAAATGGCCTGTCCTCTAGGCTCTAAATTATGTCGCCTACTGCCGACTATACTAATAATAATGGCCGAATATAAAGTACAGCACAATAATTCACGAGCCTCTATATTTGTATAGTTGTTTTAAAGGAAAATCCACTATGTTTTTGTTATGTATTCCCCTTTAAAATACACTCGGCCGCATGTTTCCCTCCACATTTTTTCCCCTTTCATGGAACTATGGCGAAAAAAACACAAAACTCGAGGGCGTTTTTCTTATGCCATAAATATTTGTTAGTTTCTTTCCTTTTTTAAAATACAAATTTTTTATATTCCTTTTCTTCCTTAAAATACACATTTTCTAATTCTTTTCCTCTATTAGGCAGATCTAATTTTCCTGGAAATTTAAATTCAGAATGGCCATTTTTTATTTTATGAATTCCAATAAATTTTAAATGTTATGTTTAACATTTTAAATATTGTTTAACAACGTTTTTATGTAAACATTTTAAAATTGAATTTCAAATACAAATTTCCAAATTGTACCAAAATATAAGGCAGAAATTCGTGTATTTGTAAAAGGAGATTGCGAAAAGATATAAAAAGGAAGGCACAAGGTGTGACGTTAAAATCAAAGGCGGACGTCAGGAATTTTAATTCAAACCCTTTCTCCATATAATTCCTGCACGGATTAAAAGAACTTCTTTCCCGCAAAACAGAGAGCTCCAAACCTAAATTACCGTTCCGACAGAGTGGAAACAGTGCTAATGGGTTGCAGAAATAGAGGAAAAAATTCGGAAGAAGCCCCGAAATCTTTCTGCCAAAGAGAATTTTAATTGACTTCCACGCAATAACTTCTAAGGGCAAATTATTGCTCTCGGAGTAAACTTTAGTATATCTGTAGTGGAAGAACATTTAAGCCTACACACACACATGATTCACCGTAAAAGCGGTAAACATTCCCGGGAGATCTAAATACTTCGGATGAATTGTGCGTGTCGGAGTTGTGGTTTTTGCGGGCGTTAAATTTCACGCTGGCATTCCCATTAAAAACGCGTTTTAAAATTTAACATTTAAAACATGACAAAATCAAGATTAAAAATTGTTACAAATCATAATTTAAGGTCAAATTAACATTCAAGTTGCAATCTTTAAAAAATTTAAGAATAAAATCATAATAAATTCAAAAGTAAAATTCCAATCAAAATTAAAACATCAAATTTAAAAGTAAACTGCAATTAAATTTAAAAGCAAATCGATGAATTTAAATGGAAAATTAAAAATTCAAATTCACAAATTTTGGCGGGAAAGCTGAAAATCCCACACACTTTCCCCGTCTGAAATTCAAATTCCTATCATAACTCAAACGCATCTCCTCAGAAAGGAGCAAAACAGGGAAAAAATAGGAGCCACGCTAGATAAACACGTTATCTACATATGGCAGTGCGTCAAGTAATGACGATAAGCTCAATCTAATTTATATTCTAATCCCTGCGGAGTAGTCAAGGGACTTTATAGGTCCGCGGCAGACTCAGAGCACTTGTCTCCATAGTCCATAGACGTTCTTTTATAGATTCACAAAATGAACTTGCCAGGGCTCAACAATAACTTTTGCACGGAGACAACCTTCAGGACCTTGTGGCTTTATGTATTTCCCCACCTCTACATTATTTACATACACATATATAGGCATACATATATGGACATTTCCTATATACAATCCATCATATCTTTTATACAGTATCTATATCTTGAAGCATTGGCTTTCATCAGGTTTGTTTTATATTGCATTGTACACTATGCATATAGCATGTATCTATAATTATATGTAGTTATAGAGCATGTATAGGTACTTAAGCTTATATGCATAAGTATAAGCCTACAAGTATATAGTATGTCTAAGCTTATAGGCATATATATTATAGGTATAAACCTACAAGTATATTACAAGTATAAATCTACAAGTATATATCATGCATAACCGTATATGCATATAACATGCAAAAGCATAGGGCACAGTCCTTAAAGCAAACAGCGCCCTCCCCAAAGTCTCCCATATTATTTGCTTGTTGTTTACGACTTGAATATAAATGGCGGTAAACAAGACGACGACAAGACATTATTGCAGCCGTGGCCTATTGCTATGCCCACCGATGAACGTCCTCAATGAAACTAAAACCAACACATGTGCACCTACTTGACGCTTATTCTTATTCTTTTATGGAGGAAAGGAGCTAAAAGGAAATTCTCACGTCTTCCCCGTCCTCTGTAGTCTATGTATGTAGAGTGTTGTAGGCCTGGCTGGAAATGCAAGTCTGTCTTATGTAAGTTAGTATGTCAATACGCATAGTACGCTTCCCCAAACTTGTACATCCTTCCATATGTACATTCCATGCTAATGCATACTTCAATCGCTTGCTTAACATACTAATGACATGTTAATACATATGTACGGACTATACTGGCCTATGAACTTACTTGTTCAACATCCACTAAATAGTAGCAAATGAGTAGCTGCTATGGTAATACATAGGACCATATACTTAACATAGTCATACATAAGCACATATACTTAGCACAGTTATACATATGCTTATATACTTCACATGATCATACATACTTTCATATACTTCACATGATCATGCATACTTTCATATACTTGATACAGTAATTCATAAGCTCATATACTTAAAACAGCTATACATATCGTACACTTCACACAGTAATACATGCGCTCATATACTTAACATAACTACACATACGCTCATATACTTAACATAACTACACATAAGCTCACATACTTAAAACACAGGCATAAATATGTACGACACATGTGCAAGCTATATATTATATGGACATGGGAGCAATCCTCCTTCGAAAGAGTAAGAAGAAGATGATGAGAAGAAGCTCCAGGAGCCGAAAATATAAGCAGCACAAGTTCCAAGCTTTAGTTTAGCGAGGCCAGGCGGCCGTATGCACAAAATCCCGACACTGTGCTGTGTGGTGTGCTGGAGATATAAATAGGATAATGTACGTGAGTCCCCCGCAATCATAACTTTTCGGTACATACGAAAATACACAAGTATTTTTAACATTTAATGCTTTAACATAACTTATGAACACACACTGTAATAGAACATGTAAGATATATTATTTTACATATATGCAGATACATGTACTATATAGTGTATTCATCTCCCCTTGAACTTCCACAATTTCCACATCCGTCCATACTGTCGCGTATGTAATGAAATTTAATAAATCCCCCCCCCCAAAACCCCTAAAAGCTTTCGGATTTTGAACCTCGTGTATATGTACGTATGTGTAAAACATACGTAGAACATACCATATAGGAGGTAACAGGGTTACCATAGCAGCGCTTGTATAGAACAATATAAGATTGCATTTAATAACTCTTATTATTATTATTGGTTGTTGTTGCTGCTGCTGTTGTTGTCGTTGATGATGTCCACTCCTCTTGTTGTATTTCTCTACTGTGCAAGTTATAAAAATCCCGGGTATGTCCTCGTTATAAAAGGAACGGTCTGGTCTTACATGAGGCCGCCGAAGCTGATGGCGGAATAAAAATCCAGAAATTCTGCTACTGCTCCCGCGGACACATCCATTAGGATTATAAGGACAATTTCTATAATGCAATATTATTGCGTTATGATATCCTATATGGCTTTTGTATATGTTATTATGTACATAGGTATGTACATACACTCATATAAACGCAGCACCTAATAAATTCTTTTGGGCACATAAAAACATGCATACATACGTCGATATGTACGTAACATGTACGTATATATAGGGAAGTTAAGAGTATTTCCAACTATTTATGGCATTAAATAAACGAATTCTAGACAATTTAGATTGCTTTGAGATTTGTGGGGGAAATAATTTTCGGCATTATTATTATTTTCCGCCGGAAGGGCAAAAAATGTAATTTCGCTTCCCAGAAGTCGCAGGACAAAAATGTGAGGAAGTTGGAAGTTTTTGGAATTATTGGCGGCAAATGGAAAACCAGAAGGAAATTAGTAAATAATTAAGCGCAGAATAAATTCAGTACAAATTCAAAATAAAATCAAAATAAATTTAAAATAAATTCCAAATAAATTCCAAATAAATTCAAAATAAATTCCAAATAATTGCAAAATAAATTCCAAATAAATTCAAAATCAGTACAAACTAAATACAAACTAAGAGCAAAATAAATGAATAAATAAAACTAACGTGTTACAAACGGCCTTACTAACAAGATAAAAATATTGCCCATATAAATTATCATCATGTTTTGACTTAGAAGTTGCAATCGCAGAAGAAAGAAGAGATAAAATTCGATAAAAGGCACAAAGTTGCAAAATAGTTTGTGATAAAAGGAAGCTAAATGGATATAGAATTGAAGAGATAAACAAGTGTGTAAAATGAATTAAAAAGCTTTTCAACATCCCAGAGAGAAACATAGTCGGAGCAATGAGATGAGCGTAAGTAAATGTCGCAATTATCTGGGTGAAAAGGAGCTGACAGCAAAAAGAAGTAGAAGAAGGATAACAACAGCATAAGCAGACGTGAGTGCTGAAGAAATAATAAAAAGATGAAGAAAAAGAAACGTTTTATTAGGGAGCGAACTATACATATTCCAGAAAATATCACTACTGCCCCGCATAAGGAGCTAAAGGTCACTTAATGATGAAGGCTCATCTTTTCCCCCGTCGTCCGATAACCTTGTGTGACTCAATATCCAAGTCATCCATAATTATTAACAAAGATCGAGTCTTAAACGCTCGTCCTTCCACATACGCAGACATGACCGCGGCAACGTTTAACGGCAACTCCCCCACATGTGTGAGTATAAAAAGGGAAATTTGGAGATGCGAGAGAGAGAGAGAGAGAGAGAGAAATACAAGAAGCATGAGACAGTTACACAGTTGAAACGAAGGATGCAACAAGAGGGGGGAAAGGGAAAAAAAAACTTTACCAAGACAAAACACCCCCACGACGATCACTCTCCAACAACGAACAAAACTCTTTATGTATGTAAATAGACAAAATTTATATATAGTCCATATGTGTTTCTGTAACCAGAACAAAAAGAAAAAAGGTTTTACCAAGAAAAACGTTTTTCGAGATTCGTTTTCTGAGTTCAGGGAAATATAACGTTAGGATCTATAGGGAAGCTTTAAAACTTTGAAGAAGTTCATGAAGAACTATCAAGATTATAATAACACAAGGTTACGGACGGAGAAAATGATGAAAATCAGGATTTTTATTTTTTTTTGGGTTTTTTTAAATCCCGCAGTAGAGCTCTTCAAATAGATTTGTCACACTTTTTGAAAACAAATAATACGCAATTTTAAAAAATCCATTCTCTAATGATTTAGCTAGAATTCTACAGAAATTTATCGCAAATTTCACAATGAAATTCACGGTTAATTTGATTCAACTGAAAGCATGAAAAATCCCAGAAATCCCCATTTCTCTCCAAAAATTCCCAAACCAGTCAAGACCCGAAAGTTAAAAGTGAAGAATAATAAGCTCTGAAAGAAGCCAAAGGGAATCCCTGGCCCGTCAAACTGAAATGACACTTATTGCTTGAACAACCATACGTTCATATTTAACACCCTTATTTATACTTGTGTCTGCTGAAGGGAAAAATGGAGAGAGAGAGAGAGAAACAGAGAGAGAGAGAGAGAGAAGCGAGGGTGACTGGAGTCAAATGACCACAAGGAAACGAAACAGTTTCAGCGGCATAGGAGAAGCAACGGCAGGAGCAGCAGGAGTGGCTGATTTTTTGTCTTTGCAGAGCCATAATTATGTACGTCATGGTGTCACTTCTATAGCTCTAAAGGACGAGAGAGGAGCTAAATATCTTTTGGGTCATCGTATGATTTTTATGTGCGCTTCAAAACGTGAACAGAAGCATATTTTGAAATATCTCCATATACACGAGAAAAATACATAAGTACAGCCATGCATACGTATATTGGAATGTATATTCCAGATGATTTTTTCCCTTCTTCAAAAGCCTTGATGCATATAAATGGGTGCATTCATCTCCCCATCTCGTCGCCCATCAAGCTGCTCTCAGATCGGCCAAAGTTGGTAACATTTGGCTCGGCCATTCATTACTTTATTACTTGTGGAGCATCAAATAAGCTTCATCGGACTCGCACAAAAATACAAAAATATTAGCTGCCCATAGAAAATCCGAAAATCGGAAACACAAATCGATAGTCAGTCCCATATATTCAAACCCACCAAAATTGAAAACATAAAATCTAAAAATAAAAGACGTAAAGTCCAAGAATCAAAAACAAAATCTAAAAATAAAAAACAAAATATTTTAATTAAACGGGTTCTTCAGTGTTTGCCCTAGCAAATTTTTCTTTAATTGGTAACCCTTTAATCCTCCGCGAGCTCTTTTTCCTGTGTCAATTTCAGAGGACAATAATAACAAGAACACACCTTTCTCTCCGTTTCTCCCTGTCTCTTCTCTCATCGCCGGAAAAACTTCTCTAATTGAAATACATGTAGGAACACATATACTTATACATATAGACTCTTGTGTAAATTCGATGGAAAAATATACAGTTATACGATACTCTACCGTTCGTGTGCTCGTATTTCATAATAATCGATCTGTGGATCATCATCATCATTTTCATCACAAAGATCGGTGTGTGTGTGTTTATGTGTGTGCTCTCCGGACACTCCCGTCATTCCTCATGTGAGCTCCGCTGGAGTTAACGTGTAGTTTTTTTTCGAGCAAAACAGAGACGTATATGAAAATTGGTTTTTTTAGAAAAAAGAACGAACTCTCATTGTTCTACATTGCTAGTAGAATTTTACTGTTCAAAGGTGGAAGACATAAATATTCATTCAGGATGGAAATTATATTGTACCTTAGGACAGATAAGTTATTAGTTGGTACTGTAGATCTACGGACGAGGATTTTTAAAGAATATATTTACACCGGGAGGTTATACTCAAGGTACCAAAATTCAGAATTTTAGATCCCGAAATTACAAATTTAGCATTTGAGACAGAAAATAGAAGCTCAAGATTGTGATTTAGAAACAATAAATTGGGATTCAGAAGCTCAAATTTGAGATTCAGAAGCTTCAACCTTCACAAGATCAACATTAAGGTTCAGAAACTCAAAACAAAGCTTTGGAAGATACAAATTAAGCTTACGAGCTCAAAACGAAGCTTCAGAAACTCAAAATGAAGTTTCAAAAACTCAATACGAAGCTTCAGAAGCTCAAAACGAAGCTTCAGAAACTCAAATTGAAGTTTCAAAAGCTCAAAATGAAGCTTCCGAAGCACAAAATGAAGCTTCCAAAGCTCAAAATGAAGTTTCAAAAGCTCAATACAAAGCTCCAGAAGCTCAAAATGAAGTTTCAGAAGCTCAAAATGAAGCTTCAGAAGCTCAAAATGAAGCTTCAGAAAGTCAAAACGAAGCTTCAAAGCTCAAAACGAAGCTTCAGAAAGTCAAAATGAAGAGCTACAAATTGAGAAGCTACAAATTAAGCTTGGGAAACTGTAAATTGAGATTCAAAAGTTCTAAATTAAGATTCAGAAGCTGCAAATGAGGCTTTAAAATTGCATTTCTGAAGCTATAAATTGATATTCAAAACTTAAAATGCAAATGATAGAAATATCAAACAATGGTAGAGCTCCTCACAAACTTCCACTACAAATTACAAAGCGAAATTTGATACCCTAACTGAACCTTAAATTAATAAGCAGTGTCGATTGTAGAAGATGTCTCAGAAACCTCGCCAAAGTGATTTTTAATATCTCGTTTCGTTCAAACAATTCAAACTCTATACAGTTACTTCCAATGTGACAGTACTAATTGCAACTATAAACTGTTCTCCTCATTCCCATGAAACTGCAGTGCAAAAGAAGCTTGACAAGACCTGAAATCAACTGTTAAATAACAAAACCTCCCTAAAAATTGACTGTCTACTAAGCAAAATTTCCTTAAAACTGAAAATAGACTTGGAATTGATATAGTTGCATCTCCTAAATTGAAATTGTACGGAGCCGTAGTAGGACGGAAAAAAATGAGAAGAGAACAGGAAGCCTGTCGTAATAAAAAGCGGAGGACAGTGCCATCGGAGCGGCTGCAGGAGAATTTTAGGTAGGGAAAATCCGTGTGTGTGTGTGTGTGTAGTATGTGTGTATGGGTGTGTGTGTGTAGTTTGTGTGTGTGTGTATGTGTCTGTGTCTGAGGAAGGGAAGCCAAGGAAAACGGATGCACACCTCATGGCTAAATATGGCCCAGAGTTATCCTATCCACGCTCAGGCCGTCGGGCCCCAGACTTAAAAGTACAGATGAGCAGCTTCTCGGGAGGAAGAACAAGAAAAAGAAGTAGAAGATGAGGATGAGAAAAAGAAGAAGTAGAAGAAGAAGGCGAAGGAGAAGCAGAAAAAGAAACTGAAGATGAAGAAAAAGAAGAAGAAGAAGAAGCATCACCAGGGAAAAAACAGATGTATCCTTACATGTGGTGGCCTTAACCTCTTATATACTCTTTTGGTCTGCTCTCATGAAGAATGTTCTATGTGTGCTGTGGGCTAAAAGTAAAATCCTTCCCTCGTTCGAAGGAGCTTGTGAGGAAAAAGAAGAAGGGATTTTTATACACATACACACACACACACAGAACAAAAATCTATTTTCGTTCTGTACAAATTTGGAATGGCATGAACCACACTTGGCCAATCATCTGGCTGCCGTGATTGGATCATCGTCATCCGAAACTTCCGAATGGGAGGTTGGTGTATTTCTAAACGGAGTCCAAAAACTTTAGCATGGCCTACACATTTACAACATTTCAGCCACGTTTACAAAACTTCAGCGACAAAGCTACAAAACTGCACTTCATTTACATTTCTCCTCCGGACCAGACGTGAGTCTTATTTAGAAACTTTTTTTTAAATAAAAAATCCCTTTTAACATTTATTACTAGTAAGTAAGTAAGTTTTGAACATTTTGACGCTTTTCAAATTTAAGATCTTCAGTTTTAAATTTACATTTACATTTACAGCCTCAAAGTTACATTTACAGTTTCAAATTTACTTCCTTAACATTTAGAGCTTTAAATTCACATTTAATTTTTTTTCCATCTCTTTTTCATTCATTGAGAGAGGTGGGGGGTGAGAGGAGACCTCCTCCTCCTCCACCTCAAGAGTCCCAATGAGTAAAAATATATCTATAAGGCTATTGTGTGTGTGTGTGTGTGTGTGGAAAAATATCTACACCTGCTCCTCCACCACCACCACAACTACCACCACCACCAGGACCGGAAAAAATATCTAAGAATATCCTAAGATTTCTAGTGAGTATATAATCCGTGACAATTTCGGTATAGACGATGAGAAGCGAGTGGAAGACGAAGCAAGAAGAACGAAGTAGTACAAACAAGCTACTAGTAAGACAAGCTTGAGAGACACAGAGCTTCTTCTTCTTCTTCTGGTTCTTCATAGCTTTTGTATTGCTTATTGAGGATTTTATTTTATTTGGACAAAACTATACACAAGGTGTGGTACTCTAAACTCTTGTTGAACAAACTCTCATTACACACAAATATCAACTCTCATTGTATAGAAACTCTTCCTGTTGTATTTAAACGGTGCTCTCAAAAACTTAAAAATCACGGACCTTCAGATTATATAGTATAGATAGTGGAGGGGGGAAAGAGACGAGAAATCATCATCATCATCATCATCGTTATCATCATCAAGAAAACAGAACGACAGCAGCCGGAAAGCTCCATTGAAAACCCAAACTTTTCTAGTTCCTATTCTTCATCTTGTTCTTCCGTGACAGCAACTATTTTACACACAAGCCGGATCTACTTCTTCTTCTACTTCTTCATACCCCACAGTCGAACTCCATGCTTTTTTACTTCCCATATTGCTGTAATAACGTATGGAATGTAATGAAGTATGGAGAACTCATGGGGCAATGCAGCGACAACCAACTTTTAAAATTATACTTTCAAATTCTACTTTAAAATACATTTTTGCATTTACACTTTACAACGCTCGTTTACACGATTTTTATTTTCAATTTTTTATAAATAGTTTCAGCTTTTAAATTCAGCAAAAACTTCTCTAGAAGTACATTGTAATAAATAAAATTCGGATTTGAATTGATGTATAAATTCAGAATTAAATGCTTCTGTAACTATTCAATTTTAATTTTTTGTAAATACTCAAATTTAATTTTCTTTAATTATTCAATTTTAATTTTCTCTAAATACTCAGAATTCAATTCCCTATGTAAATCATGCTCAAAATTAAATTCTCTGTGTAAATCTTATTCAGAATTAAATTCTCTGTGTAAACCTTATTCGAAATTAAATTCTCTGTGTAAATCTTATTCAGAATTAAATTCTCCATGTAAATCATATACAGAATTAAATTTTCCGCGTAAATCATATTCAAAGTATTAAATTCTCTTGTGTAAATTAATTTCGGATTTAAATTCTTGTACAAAGACATTTCGAAAGAATTTCTGTGTAATTGTATATTGGAAAACCTCAGAAATAAATTTAAACTTGTAGACTTTACAACCAATGGCGGCAATTTCAAACCCCGAAAATTCATTGTGATCCTAGTTTCGTAATTAACAATTAAGAAGGAATAATAAGATCCTCTTTAATTTCTTTCCTGAAGTTTACACTTTGATCCATTAATTATTTTTATCCTATTTATTGCGAGAGCTTGAATTATCTGAATTTGTGAGCTTGAAAACGTTTTTTTCCGGGACGACCGTTCTTCAATGGGTTCGCATAGGGAAAAGAGACTCTGAACTCTTGAAGAAGTTCTCTATACACAGGCTGTAATAGCATATATGTAAGTATAGTGTATGTATATAAGCATAGGGATTGTCGCTATACTACAACGTTCCACCATGCGTACAGTTCATTTTCATAGCACAGGACCACAATAAAAGAGTAAAAGCTTCTATGTTTTGCGGACGCATAGCGCCGGGGAGCCTGTTTTTGTGCATAAAACAACCAACTTATATAACCAACCGAGAAAAATGCTCAAGGGACTGTGGACATATTTATTTTGTGTGTGAAATTCCAAATTAATTTAAAGTTTGGATTTTTTATGTAAAAATGTTTAAATTTTTAAGTATTGAAATTAAATACAGATTATATTAAAAAATACAAAAAATTAAATTGAAATTAAAAAAAGAGCAATGTCCTATTCTTATTCATGGCGCCCCATCTTTATCATTGTTGAATAAGACTGTACAATAGCCAAACTATTCATTCTGTATAGAGAAAGAAGCTTGCGGCGTGGGGATGGAAGTAACAAATAACACGAGATCATCACCAAGAGGACGCTAAAGGTATTTTTATATATATAGGTTTGTGATGGTTTCGCAAGCATGGAAAAACTTTCACTCCCAGACCTCACTATGGCCGTTAAGTAAGAGCGAAAAACTAAAAAGGTAATTTATTCAAAATCGATACCAATTTCCAAACCCCCACCAGCACCAGAGTATAGAGAGCCTTCCCCTTGTATTCCCGTCCACATTCCGTATTCTTGTCCTTCACCCGCCAAAACAAATACAAATTTGCTGGGCCAAATTACAAAACTTTCCCGCTCCTGCTGCTTCTCCTTTTCCAAATAACTATTTTCTTTGACTTTATGTGTGAGTCATTTTCTGGAAGGGAGCCGCTTTGAATTAAAACAAATCCGGAATTTTATACAAAATTGATCCAAAAAAAATCTTTTTAAATCAAATTAAATACAAAAATAAAATTCTTAATAAATTAAATTAAATTCAAACAATTTCTTAATAAAGACATGAATAAAGAAAATAATTTGGAAATATTTTCAATAAAATCCATCAATAACAATTTCCAGAAAATCTCCAGTAAAAATCCGAAAATGCCTGTGGGTTAACGAGGGATGAGAGGAATAAGGCGGGAGAGAATTCCTTCCCAATCCAGGCTCTATATATAAATAATTGGAGGCAGAGGTCATTGACATCTCGTCCCTATCACTTGCTCCACACACTGTATTAACTATATTTATTACCGTTGCCATGACGACCTTAATGAAAAATAACTCTTGGGGGAAATGTAACTTATTACTTATTTTCTTTTCCACGAAAACACGACACGACACAAAAAATCACGGGAAACGGGAGGAGCAGGAAGGAGAACTTTGAGGACAAAAAGGCTGCAAAAGGAATAAGAGGGAGGCGGAAGAAGAAAAAGCACAAGAAGGAAATCAAGAATCTTAACTTCTCAGCCAGGAAATTCCAAAGGAAAAAGATAATATTCTCGGGTTGGAGTTGGAGAAAGCAATGGAAGATCATTCTTAGTAAATGGTCCAAGAAAAAATAAAATACATAAATTCTAGGAAATAAAATAAATAAATTCAGTAAAAAAAATTCAGGAAAATAAAATAAATAAATTCAGGGGAAAAAAAGAAAGGCAAAAAATAAATAAAAATAAATACGAAAGAATAAGAAACGTGCAATTGAGCACGGGGAAGGCAAAATTGTCTAACAAATGCGGGAATATTGGTAAGACACACCAGTACCCAAGCAATATAAATCCTCATCCCCTTGGGGTAAAAGATATGAATATTTCTTCATGCAGTAGCAATTTCTATCTCGAGAATATACAAAAAAACACTATTACAAGTATTGTCGTGTGTATGTGTGTGTGTACGTAATGTGAGGATAAGAAGAGAAAGGAAGTATAGAAGAAGAAGAAGAAGAATAAGAAGAGGAAGGAAAATGAAAGAGAAATAAACATGGAAAAAATATTTGCCAGGTAGCGCCTGAGGGGGGAAACGAAGGAGCTAAAGAATTCTAAGGAGAGAGACACAGAGAGAGAGAGATTGGTGGGGAATATAATACCAAGGATACAAAAAACAGAATCGGCGAGGTTAAGGAATAAAATAATATGGAGAAAGCACCGAAATGTTTGGAAAATACATGGCGAGAGTGGTGGCAGTAATGAGAGAAGGTAGTGGGAAATTGAGGGAAGTTGGAAATAGAGCATCCAAACATGTGAACTCACTTTTTGAAAAAAATTTTATACATGAGACAACTTTAATTTATTTACAAAAATTTTGAAAAAGTTTGCCGAAGACAGTTAAAATCATTGGAACTTCATTAAAATCTCGTGTAAAAATCATCTTGAAAGAATGCAAATAAATTTCTTTAAATTTCTGACAATTTTTGCAAAAATATAAAACTTGGTAAATACGGAAATGCAAGGTAAACATTTTCCAAAAATTTTTTAAAAATATTTTCCAGAAATTAGAAAATCATTTCCAAAAATATAGAAAATCATTTCCAAAAATTAGAAAATATTTTCCAAAAACAAGGAAATATTTTCCAAAAACAAGGAAATATTTTCCAAAAACTAGAAAATCATTTCCAAAAACTAGAAAATATTTTCCAACATTAGAAAACATTTTCCACAACTACAGAAAACAGCCTTAAAAATCCAAAAAATATTATCAAAAATTAGGGAAATTTTCCTGACAACAAAAAAATTTAAAAAATAAAGAAAACATTTTCCAAAAAAGCAGAAAACCTCTGTTTTAAATCCAAACAATATCTTTCAAAAAAATACAAAAAATACAAATTAAAACAAAAATTATTTTTTAAAATTGCAAGGAATTTCCTTGAAAATCCTCAAAAATATATTCCAGAAATACACAAAATATCTCTTGTCCCCACAGAAAATATCCTCCAGAAGTACCAGAAATACAGAAACAATCACCGAAAAACTGATAAAAGATCAAGTG
>JAQGAK010001743.1:0-27312 GCA_034696945.1 Lipothrix lubbocki | reverse complement strand
ATTTATTTTGTATTTATTTTGTATTTATTTTGTATTTATTTTGTATTTATTTTGTATTTATTTTGTATTTATTTTGTGGCCTTTTTTACAATTTATATTGCACAAATGTTTTGAGTATTTTCTATGCATTTTATTTCTATGCGTATGCACATCAAATCAAAGGGATATGGCCGCTTTAGAATAATTGTTGTCTCTTCCTCATAACTTCCTCTTCCTGTCTACGGATTTTTGACCTTTTGGATGTTTACAAGGTTTTGATGTTTAGAAGGTACTGATGTTGCGTACAAATTGTACAAACCTATGCGTTTTTCCATTATCCTCCCAGGATTTGTTGCAGTGTGCCCCGTTAATGCAATTTCAATTGGTAACTACTAAGTTGTGGTGCGTAAAATAAATTACGACTTCCTTTCAAAAAGTATCCATACACAATTATATTGTCAATTTTGACTATAATTCGATAATGAGGAAGTGAAAATGATTTATTAATTAGAAAATGAATGATTATATGCACATTTTAAAATTAATTGTTAACGCAATGCAAAATGCTATATAAGTATATACTAAAATATTATGAATGCAAGTAAAAAACAGGGAGTGGGATTCAATTTTTTCACGTTGTCATTTTCTTTAATCATAATAATAATCGTAATAGTATATAGCAATAAACATTAATATTAATTACACATATATATATAATTTATACTGCTGTTGTTACACAAGTTATTTATTCATATTACAGTAGTAGTAATAATAATAATAATAGTAATAATAATGGTTTCTGTATCCATCAAATGTGCACTGCATTCTCATTTTTAGTCTGAGAATCGTCTCATATATATATATATATTTATCATTATAATAATAATAATAATCATATCAGCATCATTATCATGTATGTAGAGTGTATTACATTAGCATATTATATATAGGTTCACATTTAAAAAAAATCCTCTGGGTTGTCATCATTTCCCCCAACATGTTCTATACATATACATATGTATATATATGTATGTATGTATATTATTAAATATATACTTATAGCTTCACAAAAACAAACAAACACAAACAAACGTCAACAACACAAAAATCTGTCATTAAATCTTAGTAATCCCTCTTCTTCTTTATTATTTTGAGACGGAGATGAGAACTGATTTTAATACAAAAACGAAAACATCTTTTTTCAAACACCTTTATATGTACTACCTATATGTTATGTATAGTGGGAATTAAAACGGGATATTTTTTGTTCTTCCATATTTTTTTTAAACTGTGTCCATGCGTGTGTGTGTGTCTAGTACAGAAGATCATTAGCATGATCGCCATCAGTAATAATAATAATAATATTAATTATAAATTGTTAACTGTAAAAAAAGATACCCTCATATTACAAACTATACTTATATAATTACCACTTATAATTTACTATTACAAGTTACACACAAAAAAAAAACAGGAAATAATAAAATTGATTTAAACTGCTGACTGATTATTTTATTATTATTCCCGCATATATCACCAAATACGGCTGCTCAAAATAAGGAAATCAATCTGATGCATGTGTATGTATACATTTAATTATAATAACAGTAATAATAAATGGTGAGGTTGATTATATGTACAATATTCTTAAAATCCCATAATTATACAACTGTTTTCAAATACCTCCGGTTCTATTGCTTCCTTGTATGTATGATTAATATAAGTGTATATGTGTCGATATTAATATTAATTTTTGTTTTTATAAGAACGCATCAAAATTTTCAAAATTGTCTATAGATCTCTACAATACATATATGCTGGCGGCTGTATTATACATAATATAAATTATTATTAGTATACGGTGACTCTGTCAATTCTATTATTATTACAAGATTATTGAGTGAAATTTTTCAAGATATATTTTACAGTTATGTAGTATAACATATACATCTCCAGTTGATTTTTTCTTCGTAATTTCCCCATTTACAAATATATAGAATTTTAAAAGTGTATAAGTATTTACGTTGTTTCAAAGTATATAGTTAATATAGACATATGTAAAAGTACACAGAAGCTGTTGAAAGTTTGAGAGGGAGAGAGAAGAACCGAATTCGGGAATACTTGATGACACACAGACAAAAAAAGGGATAATATTGATTTTTTCATCTATCTATCTGTATAGTTACTGTATAGTAGAGGGATGTGGGGGGGGGGGGAGAGGAGAGGCTTGGTGAGTTTTCCTCTGGATTTCCATCGCAATAATATATTGACTATAAAGATTCTCCATATATATATAGATATAAGTACATATATAAAGTTCCACCTCTGCTATTATGATCATTATTATTATGAAGATTCCCTGCTTGTACTGTCTATATTACCATATAGTTCCAACCTTGTCTCTTTTCCCCACTATTATATAGTAAAGTCTATTTAAATGGATTGTATTTAAATTCATTCGAAAAACATGTCCATCATATACAATATATAAATATGTATATGTATGTAGTATATAGTGAGTAATGATTACAGACAGAATGTAACACATATATATAAGCATGGTCTTATACCCAAAAAGGACAAATATGTCACCTCTTACATGTATACACCGTATATTATATTGTATGTACTTATATATGTATCTTTATATTGTAACACAGAAGCAAATATTTTGATTAATATTTAAAATTTAATAATCGGGTCGGGGGTCATAAGGAGATACAGTAAATACATTATTATAGCACAGAGATTTTAAAATGCAGTTTTTTTAAAATAATAATTATAATATAGTAACATCAATAGTATAGTCAAGAGAGTATATTTTTTTAATAGTACACTGATGAGATGGACGTTGATATACAATATAACTATCTGTATACTATAGTATATATAGTATATAGCTTAGTATATTGTAATGATTTTTGCTTGCAGATTTGTCATCAAAAAGTACATCCATCATCTTATAATAAACAACTATTTTTTTTAGATATTACAACAACAATATGGAAATAACATTAAATGTATCTCCTATAGTAATTTCCCGTTTTGTATCTTTTGTAAGTAATAATAAGTAATGACCCAGAGACCCAGAGAAACTTTGGTTTGGAGGGATTTTTCATGTGATTTTTTTCTTTTTATATGTATGTATAATATATATAAAGGGAATCAAGAATTTATTCAAGCTGCCGCTATATCAAGTATTTTTATATTCTGTAATAAATTTAATTTTAACTCATGTAACTATTAATTACTATATACCAATTTTCAATTATTATTTTCATATCCGGAATATTGTTCCTGACTGCTTACGCACTATCTGTATCTCTGTTGTATACAATACTACACTTCTTATTCATAAATATATGTGATCTTTTGGAAATTTTTGATTTAAATCTGCTCTCTAGGGGTCGGTCCTTCGTCTATTAAATACAAATATTGCTTATTATCCCTCCTTTTTGTATTCTTCCTGCTACACAATAACCAAATGCTGCACTTGTTGTATTCTCTTTCCCTATTCCTATATATATAACCTTGTGTTATCCTCCCTATATAAACAAATACATACAAGTCAAATCTATATAAGTATATAGCGGGACATTGTAGATTTTGCAATATTACAGATAAAATGTCGATCTTCTTGAAGTCAATGTTATATAATCCTTACAATATACTAAATATGTTTAAAAATTACTGTTACTATATCATCCTCCACCGCGGGTATTGGCTTCAAAATTGAGTATAGTAATAATATATAAAAAAGATTACTCCCCCCCCCTCTCAAAAAAGATATTCCGATGAGAAAAAGAGATATACTAATATATAGTAGGTATATAGAGTCTTTATAATTAAGTCTTGATCTTGCACCATAGCACACATATTTAAATGTATTATTTTAATTTATTAATTAACTGTATATTTTTACGGGTTCGTATTATTATTATACTATTATCCTGCGTGAATTTATATATACCAGAGGGGTTGACGGGTTTTTGGATTTCAGGGTTGTTGTTGTGGTGTTTTGTGAGTGTTTTTTTGCGCATCTTATAGATTTTCTTCTTATATCTATACACTATATAGTACTATATCAAGTATCAATAGTACTATACACTCGTAATAAGTATATACCTTTTTAATACAATAAGATCCTATGGCTGTTGTTGTTGTTCTTGTTGTATGTACTATAACATGTAGAGTGAAGCTATTATTTTTTCTTTGACTTCGGGTTTAATTTCATCAGAAGGACCCAATATTAAATAACAATTGAAATGGTGGCGGGGGTGGGTTTCCATATAATTTTCTTTATCAGAGAAATTACATATATATGTATAGCATAGTAATGTAAAGGTATAGGTATACATATATATTTTATATACATGTATATTACCATGATGACATTCCCTATACCTCATTACACATTATTACATATCTATACTTCCCCCCCCCTCCCATATACAAGTATAGAGTGTCTGTCTGTATATTATATATAGATATACCAATATAAGTATATACTTATACTTATAGTACAGCTTGTAAATGTAAAACGGTGTTGTACAGATAGATAGTGCAATAGTACAGTAATAATGACAATAATAATTATTAATGATATTATTAATATTTAATGATTTAACAGTATATAAAGTTTGACGGGGTTCCATATATATATATAGGTATGTATGTATAGCGATGTCATCACTCTTATATATTTTTATATAAGTATATATATTATATGTGTATAGTTTAAAGAGTCATTACAAAATCACTTATGTAGTTTTCCTTTTTTATAAATTGGTAATATAGATATACACAATGTAGTTATGTATATAGTAGTAGTAGTATAGTAGCAGTAGTATAGTAGTAGTAGCAGTATATATAGTATAATAGTAGCTAGTATGTCTATATGTATGTAGGTAGAACATATATAAGTATATGTATATATATATATGTTTATACACATTTTCCGTTTTATATATGTATTTCTGGCGTTTTAATTTTTCCGTTTGACATATATATATTAAATTACGCACGATACAAACGCAAAATCATAATAATATAAAGACGAAAAAAAACACATCGATTTTGACATTTATGTAAGTATATATAAGTAATATATTGTATATTCTTAAGTTCACATACACAGCGATTTCTTTTTAAATAATATGGTTGCAATATTTATATATACCAATATACTCTTAATGTAATAATTATTATTAGTTAATATTATTTTAAATTTAAATTAATTATTATAAGTATAATGTTAGGTTTTCTCGTCGTCCGATATCAAAACATCTTATACCATTAATAGCTTGATTATATATTGTATATATATGTAATATATACCAATATTCCTCTCTAAATAATATACGCATATACATAGTATAAGTATATATATATACTTATATAAAGTTTATAAATATAGTAATAAAACCGATGATATACACATTGAGATTATAATAATAAGTGTATACAGATAGTAAGTAGCAGAGTAGTATAGTCAAGTGCTTCAAAAGTAAGTTACTTCTCGATAATAATAATAATAATATAGTAATAAATCATTTTTTTAAAAATTAAATAATAATAATAATAGTAGTATAGTATAGTAGTAGCGTTTGTTTCAGTTTCCTCCTATCCCTTTTCCTCTTTTATTTAAACTCCTTCCCTTTTCTTTGATTCACTCACTATATAATAATAATATTAATAATTAATAATAATAATTTTATTATTATTAATATTATTATTATCAAGATTAGCTCTATTTGTGTAAAATCTTCAAAAACAAATTCAAATATCTGAATATTTGTCTCTCATATATACTATCCTTGTTGTTGTTCTTTTTAAATAAAAACAGACGCACAAAAAAAAGATTTTTTAAGTTTAGTATTATAGAAACTGAATAATAATAATAATTAATGCTTTTTTTCAGTTCCTCAAAACTAGTAAAATTGCTTTTTTTATAGTAATTAATAATAATATATATAATAATATATAGTAAAATTGAATAATAATTATATAACAATAATAACAAATATTACAAATGACATTCAATGTAATAATTTTTTTTAAATAAAAAAAAAGATGACTTAGCTTTTCCATTTCCTCCATTTTTCATGTAATTAATAGTATATGTGTATATATATAGTAAATAATAATAATATACATAGTCTCTCAGCAGCCGAGCTATAAAGGGGATCAATAATATTCATTTCTTCATTTAAAAAAAACAAACAAACAATCAAGAAAAACCATATTATTTGTATATATATATATGTAAGATTTTCTATATGTCTGTGTTTTGTAAATATCATGGAAGACGTTCCATATAACCTAATAAAAAAGGGTTTTCTAATAGTTAATAATAATAATAATTATTATTCTGAAGTTCATTAATTATTTGTTGTTGTTGTTTAGTTTAATATTTTAACGATGATCACAATGACAAACAACAGCATAACTGCCCTATATCTCATAACTTCTTCGAATTTCATCTTTCCTCGATGTAGCGGAAACAAACACTAATAATACAAATCACATCAAAATAATTTTTTACGCAAATTATTTGTAAGGAAAATTATATAATTATAAATATTTCACCTTCAGACAAAAAAATCATGTTCAGATAAGAAATCATCTTCAGATAAGAAATCATCTTCAGATAAGAAATCATCTTCAGACAAGAAATCATCTTCAGGTAAGAAATCATATCTTGAGACAAAAAAGAAAAAAAACATCTTCCCACAGAGCAAAGACGACGATGATGATCGAGAGACAAACTTACGGGAAAGAAACACACCTTTTATCCAGAGCAATTATTGACTGACTTGATCAATATTTGTGTATAAAACAAAACAAAATCTGCACTTCCTATACTTCCTGTACATCTCATTTTTGATACACTTTGACTCTTTTTTGACAGTAATAAAATAGCATAGTAATAATAATAATAGTAATAATTTTGTAAACATTTGCATGTTTTATATAAAGACGTGTATTATAGGGAGCGAAGCACAATAATAATGTATATATCATATATATATCATCATTTAAATATTTAAAAAATTTTAAACATATGGAGGCGGAGTATATATAGCCAAAAAGATTTTTCTCATCATGACACAATCTATATAGTAAGTATATCGATCCCTTTTTTTTAAAAAAATCTTTTTTTCCCTCATTTCTGCATATATTATTACAATTTTCTTTCCGGATCTTCTAAAACAGCTTTCATTTTGATTTGAGGTTGTTGCTTCCTTCAATAAATTGTCTTGATTAAATATGATCGATTCCATGGAGAATGGATTCTATGTTCATATATAGTCCATATAGACAGTATAGCCATACATAATTTTGTATATTCTTGTTGCTGCTGCTGTTGATGATTATATGTTGAGAAATCCAAATATCAAGAACATCCATGATAGATTCGGAAACTGTTGTTGTTGTCTTGGTGTATGTGACTTTTTGATGTTAATACCTCCATATGATTTTCCATACGTTTAATCTTCCGGTTTCCAATACTTTTTTTAATCTTCAATTCATTCCTCTCCATTTTAATCTTTTGGGTTTTATATAAATATTTTTTTATATATATAAAATTTCCCTAAAACATCCGGTACACGCACAAACTTTCCTTACATATAATATCTTCACCGTCATCATCATCTTCAGCTGTATCTTTTCCTTTCCATTTGTGGTTGTTGTAGTTTTGTCAATTCCTTCTTTGATCCGTTAAATATATTAATGTTTCTTTTAAATATTATTATACAACTATTATATATAGAGAATCCCTTTTTTAATTAGTTCGACGCGTCTTCATCTTGATATAATTAAGTAAGTTTTGTAGTAACAGTTTAATAATAATAATAATAATTGTGTGTATAATAGTCGTAGCAATTCCTGCAGTACATTTCATTCTCCCGCCAACAAAATTTCTTCTTCATCTTCATCACCATTATATCATCATCATCATCATCGTAATTTCAATCTTGAGAACGCTTTTCCCGCATTTCTAAAACTCTGTCGTCAACAATGTAATATGTAGTGTAGTAACCTGGCCACAACCATTTTCAAATCTGTAAACAAGAAAATTAAAACAAAAAATTAAAACAAAACAAAAATAAATAATAAACAAAAATTATTTTAAAAAAAAAGAAGAAACCAACATGGATTTTTCAGTCTTTCATAAAAATTTATGCAGTATAGTATATATATATATTATGTACATATGCATTCCTACTTTAATCTACCATTTTGCCATTTCAACTCATGTAATAGTATATTTCCGATTCCCACGACCACGAACCACACAATAAACACACTAAAATGCTAAAAATGTTACCATTTCATCAAGGTTGTCTAGTACTACTACTAGTATACTTCAGCATTGATTCGATAAACTATTTTTAAAGAAAACATTATTATTAGTAGTAGTAGTAGTAGTAGTAGTAGATCATAAAGAGATACTTATACGGAAGTAAATCATAATAATAATAAGTTCAACTTTCAATATTCATGGCATAGTAAATACAGGAAGGATGGAAGGAAGGAAGGAAAGGATTTATTAGGACCAGAGTGCTAAACTGAATTTATTCATTATATTCAGTGGTAAAATATGGAAATAAAATTAAAATACAAGATCAAAATTATGATGAATACATTATATGCATTTGAAATATTTATGGACAGAATAGATACTACATACTTACTATCTCATTAATAACCATCCAATTGACTTTTCAATTATTAACATATCAACGATGAATACTAATCAATGCGGAATAGTATTCCTATGGAGTATGCACACGTTATTATTTAATTGATCAAATTACGTGAATATTATTTTACACATCCTTTCACTCCATGTAGGCCCAACATTAATAATAACAATACTCAGACATATATTCAGCTATAAGAATCAGAGCAAACCTTAGTAATAAATTATAGTTCCCATGAGTGCATTTAAACATATTTACATACAATAGCATTCGGCCTACAAACCGTTTAATTTCCATAAATATTCTTTACAAGTATGTATCTATATGTATTTAGAATGTAGAAACAGCAATATGTACATACTTTAAGAAAATCAATAATGTATACTACTCCCAAATTTATATTTTCATCCCTAGTACATACTACATATACATGCGTCAGAAAAATAAAAATAAAATGAAATAAATAATTATAGCAAATATCTATTCAAATCCTTCGCCCCTCATCTTCCCGACTACCCCCATTGTTGATCTCTTCATATAATTCATTTTTGCTCAATATATAAAAAAAAGGCGGCGGCGGCTTATTCGTCGTCCGTCGGTGGAGGAAGCGAAGAAGAAGAAGAAGATGATGAACAACAACAAGAAGAAGAAAAAAAAGAAGATAATAATAATAATAGAATGGAATAAAGATGCGGTTACAAATTCACAACCACTCTGATTAAAAATGACAGGACGAAACAACAAATAAGACTACATATATATGAAGGGATTAACGTGAGGCAGAGAGACTCTCCCACCCCCGCTGTGCCATCCACCCCCCCACCCTGGCTAAATAATCCATTAGATATTATTGTCATCATCATCATCATCCTCCACAACTCCACAGGCCGGTCAGAGACAGACGCGGGGAATAGAGATCGACAACACAATAATTTATATAGTACACGTATATACGCACTAGGATAGGAAAAAAGTAGCACACCTGATGATCATCAACGTCCTTTATTATTATTATTGTCGTCGTCGTCGTCACGATAGAAAAAGATGTTTATGTTGCAATATACAGATATAAAACATTCAATCATAAGTGATCCGTATGCTTTTTTATAAAAAAATAAAGCGCTGAAATAATTTTCAATGAATTCTTTTCTATTTAGATACGTTTTCCCATTATTACAGATTACAGTATTAAGTATACCGGTATTATATATTGAGGAAATATTATTTTAGTATATATTAATACGATAATAATAATAATAATAGAAAAAAATACAAAATACAGAAAAAAAAGCATTTTACAACACTCAGAAGACCTTGTGCTCAATAATTCTCACAGTGTTTATATTTTTTACAACCATAAGCGTGCACGTACTATACTACTATTTCATAAAGATTTCCCCTTTACATTCTCTATACTTACAACAAGATTATCTTGGTAAGACTAGGAGCTCTGGGCTGTCAAAATCAAAACCAAAACCAAGAGCAAGACCAATAATACCAAGAAAAAAGGCGCGTACGCTTTATAATTCCTAAATTTATTATTATTTTACATGCTTTTTTAAAAACTGTGAAGATTTCGAGGCCTAACACAATATAAAAGTACAAAAGCAACAATAACAACAACAAAAAACAAATAAACACATATACATACATAAAAAAACGTAATGGTAAATCTTATAGAGAAATAAAAAAAACCATGGAAAGCCTTGTCCCAAATTTGAGTGTCTTACTCCGTATACAAGAACATTTATATACATACAGAAAATCAAATTTGTCATTATTTTTTGGTGATTTGGTCATGCCACACAGGATTTCATGTTAAATTCCGATTTAACAAATCCCATAAATTTGGAGTCAAGAAAAAGAGGGATGTAATAGTAAACACTGTGAGTGAGAAAGTTTTGTGTAATACTATTAAGCGTAAATGTAAGTATATACAATAAGTGTGTATACTTGATTTTTGAATTTTTTAAGGTATGGGACAACAGCTGATACCGCATTTTTATTCTCTAGAGTATTTCTTGTATCTATCTATCTTTGCATTATATGTGCACGGATAATCCAAGGTTCATTTTACAGTCTTTACCAGAAAATAATATAATAATATGTAATCCTTTCATATCATTTATTAAGACTCAATAACCATATAAGCTTTTTTAAATTATTTAAAAATTTCCCGAAATTTCTTCTAAATTCGTTGATTGATTGAATTATAATAATTATATTTTGAATATTCTATTTCAAAATAATTCGTCCACAAATTTCTTGAATAAAAGAATAAATTCATTATTCCTCACATAAAAAAAAAACAAAATCAGAATTCAAAACCTTTTCCTAATTAACAATTATTACAGAGGAGATGAATTTAAATAAGCTTTCTCGCCGGAAATGACGCCTATGCCAGAAAAGAAGACAACGGGAGATGTATTTTGCTGTATAACACGAAAAATCCTGTCGGCCATGATTATCATTATTAAGTATTATTATTTCTATTTTCATCTCCCTCACGTAGAGCAGTCACTACAATCTTCCTACTATCTTACTATAATACCTTCCCGTCATCCCACTCACGCTTTTTGGTCCACATTACTATTTTGATTATTGCATTACTACGATACTACAATACTCCTTGCATATAGTATATACATATAGGAACAATAACTTTCACTCCGAATTATGAGCTCCCTAATTCGTAAATCCTATATATAGACGGATGTTCTACATTATTCCTGAAGATTACAATTAAGAAGCAGAGAATCTACGTGGAACATTCAGTTCATTTAATCACAGAGAATCTACGTGGAACGATTAGGGATTTAATCAATTTACTTTTTTGGATACAAAATATTACATAATACCTACTTGAAATTGAGATCCGAAAAATGGGATTATAGAAATATCATCTACTATCCAATTCAATTTAAGGATAATATAATAATTTATTCTCATTATTAAACTTAATTTATGTATTTTAAGTAAATATTTTTTGTCATTTTGTCTAATTTAAAAAAAATATATCAGTATACATATAGAGATACTTCAAAATAAAATGTCGAGACACACAATCATCTGACCATCCTCATCCAAGTGCATAAAAAAACCCTTCAAAAAATCACAAAAATATCACGTATCTATTGCAAGCTCTAAGAGCAACCCAGCAGGATAATAATTGATGTCATCAAGAGAAAGAGACCTGCAGAGCTCCATTACACTCCACAGGCTCCTCATCCTCCGCCTACACCATCCAACAATCATATACTATACATCTTTCACAGCTTTTTCAAGCAATAGCGGACAACACACAGTAGATAGAGGTTTTATACTTATATATATATATATATAAATATAGAAAAAAAGAGTAGTAATTTGCCAATCTGCAATCCCATCGTCCATTAAGGGCTCACATAGAGAGCGATACACGAGAGAGAGAGAGAGAGAGAGAGAGAGAAAGAGAGGATCTTGCACACGCTTTTCTGTGTCAAATCTGATCCCTTGTCCTGATTACTTTTATAGTAGGATCCTATATATAAATATAGGTATGACATACATTATACACATTTTTCTTTTATTGTTACTAGCCCTATACTATGTATACCTATACCTATACATACGTACATTTAATGAAACTCCCCACCAGTGCGATATTCCTACCTCTCTCTCCCGCAACTCAACTACTATAAGTATATAACAACACACTATACATACCTATAGTAAGTGTCTATCTACATATATACATAATTAGGTATATAAAAACATTCAACCTATATAGTCATAAGTATAATAATCACAATATGAAATTATTAATTTCCCCTCCGATACACGACAGAGACATTGTCGGCGGATTTATCAGCACTATAATAATATGTGACTGACGATGAGAGTGAGTGAAAGATTGCATTTCTATCTTGTCTTACATATACCTATACTAATACTTACTTATACATATTAAGAACATCATGTGTACTAAAGAAATATCAAATTTAAAAGAGCTCAAAAACTATCAAGGAGTAAATTAATAAGATACATATGTAAACGGAGGAAATAAAGAAGACGGAAGAAGGATGATTGAGTGGATATTAAGAACAGAACGATTTTTGAGAGCTTTCCGTCCATTAAAGACATATGGATTGGGGAAATTAAAAGCGCTCGATAAATAAAGTATAAAAATATAGAAGTGCATATAGAAAACATGACAAATCTTGTCTCATCCTTTCCATTTCCTGAACCCTCCTCATCCTCATCCCATCTTCTATGTAGTATCTCTATACTAATAATGCATGATTGATGAGAGGAGATTGGGATGAGAGTATGAACGTACAAGCTAGTAGTACAAGTATACCTATAACTATACTAAGTACGTACAATCTGTGTCCTATACAACAAGCGGCGGCGAAGAGATGGGAAGATGAACAAGAGCCACACCAATAACAACAACAACGACGACAACTAGAAGAAGAAGATGAAGAAGAAGGAGAAGAAGAAGAGGAACGGAAAGGAAAGGAAGGAAAAGGAGCCGAGATGGAACAGCAGCAGCAATAATATGTATAGGAAAAGAAGACCAAAAGTCTTTTCATATATCTACAAAAAAATACTATATACATACTTAAAAAAGGATCTATCTATCTCTGTAGAAAAAGTTGGTGAGAATTTAAATCATGCGGAGAAGATTAAATGATATTCTCCCCCTCAGCTGAAGCAATTTATTACAGAGAATTCCTCTATAGTTGATAAAATTAAACTTCATAAATAACATGTTGATTTTGATAACATTTCCGACATCAACGACTCTTAGACTTTTCTATCCCCAATCTTATGTATGCTTTACTCTCTAAAAGTATGTACTGCCCACTCGTAACTCAAATAGTTTTTTTTTGAAATATGTACCAAAAAATCAAAGAGATACGGCGATGACAACGACACGACACGACCCGCCGCCACCACCACAAACGGCACGAATATTGTCAAAAAACTTCAACTCCCCCCAAAATTATACCTATACATTATTACATAGAAAAATAGTAGAGTATACTACATATACCTATACTGACAATGCTGAATAATAATAAAAATCATTCACAGAGTATAAAGGGCAGTCAGCCATGAACATAATAATAATAACTTCGTAGATACATAATATGTACGTATGTATAATAAAAAATGTATTTTCAATAGAAATAAATAAATCTCGACTATACTACTATATATAACGTGTCCAACGGGATTCTCACAACAACAGCAAAAATAAATTTAGATACTTGTCAAGCATTTGGAAATATGGTTCAAGTGTAGACAGCAGGGGAGACTTTTGGGAAAGTGCAAAATATAATATCAGTAAATAATAATAATAATAAATTTTCGAGAGGAAGAAATATATTTTTTTTTAATCTTAATTGAATCTTCATCATCCTCCACGCATTTTCCTTTGCACGAAATTCTTATGTCAGTAAATATGTTTATAGTATATATTTTATATACATACATATACCTACATATAGGTAATAAATTCAAATAATAAGAATCTCCATATATTTATTTTATTCTCATTTTTTTAAAATACAAATACGTTGATAATCTTAAAATTTTAAAATCTTTAAATTTTTTTAAACGATTCAAATAATAAGCTCGCGGGCTGTGGACGTGGAAAAAATACGCTCCAATTTACACAACTATAAACACTATATGTACTAGTATAGTAGTACATATATGTATAGGAATCATTATTTTTAAACGGTGACAATCAATTTGAAAGGATGAAATTGAATTTCTGTATATAATATAATATAAAAGAAATATGTAAAAAATCAACAAAAGAATCTTTGAAAAGGCTCAAAACACGTGTAAGTATAAATATAAGTATAAAAAACACATTTAATAAAAAGACCATTGGAAAAGTTCTCTCTCACATGTGCGCCTCTACTACTTTATGAATTTGCCATGACATGACATTCACACGCGCGCTCCTTCATTTAACGACAAGAGAAACTGTATTTTATAAAAGTACAGAGAGGCATATGAGACATAGAGATGAAAAAACTGCATTTCCACACACTCCAAAAGTCCCATATAAGAAGTCATAGTATAGTGAAGAAAAAGAATATTTAAATGGGAAGCAGTAAAGGAAACGAAGAAGTGGAAGAAGGAGAAGAAGATGACGAAGAAAAAGAAGAAGAGTCAAGAATGAAAGAAGGATATGATATGAGATGTGAGGTTAATTCCCTAATAAAAAATCCGATGAACACACTCGACATTTCCTAAATAGGCGAGACTTTTAGTTTAAACCATAGAAGCTTCATACTATCTTCCCCCGACAGACAAATAAACATGATTCTCCACAGGATTTTTCACACTTTTTAAATATTTCCTTGTTTTTGCTACATTTTTTCTTGTAAGAAGAAAATACGTTTGTCCTTATGTATCTTCTTGGACAATTATCCTCATCTCCCGCGACATTTTAACAATCATTTATTTATTTTGTCAATTTTATCTTTGAAAATCTCCGCTTTCATTTAAATGTCATTTGTATTTTATTATTTTTTTTAAAAAATCATATAAAATCTTCCCCACTTTTATTATATTTCTAACCAAAATACAAAATTGGATTGTGTAAATAATATTTTAAATATACATACATACCTATAATGCGTAAATGATCAAAAAAATATTTATTTTTTTTGTACTACAAAAAATCCAGTCCTTTTATGATTCTTTAGAAATTCTTCAAAGCGAGAGATAAACTAAATAGGTAGGTAATACAGGATCTTTGGCAGCCGCATTTTTAAGCTCGACAAATTCCCCTTCATTATTGAGTGTCCGGAATGGAAAGTACTATATAGTAAAAAGCGCGGCGATCAGTTAAGTAGCAGGAACAAAAGCAAAAGGGGAAAAAATCGAGGAGGAGAAGTGATGGACAATTAAATTGGAAATATTATTGACAGCGGACATGCTTATGGAATGAATGAATGAATGAATGAATAATAATAAAATACAAATGCAGGACAACAGCAGTAAATATGAAAGATTGCTGATAGGAAGATGATAAACGAGTAAATAAAGTATACATATACGGAATACGGATATGCGGAATGGCACAAGGCGAGAGAAGGAGAAGAAGAAGATGAAGGAGAAGATGTGGAGATGAAGGAAAAAATAAGAAATGAATGACTAATATACAACAGGGGAATGATAATGATAATTATTGTTATGAATACAAATTCATTGATTGTATGTGTGTGTGTGTGTGTGTGTAAAGCAAAGACCAAATTTGGTTGCAAAATCATTTCCTATTATACAATCCATTAAGCTTCACACCATATATAATTAATACATACAGAGAGAGAGAGAGAGGGGAAATAACGGGGAATTTAATTACACAGACGTATTTCCAATTCATCCCTATATACGAAATAAATTACATCATATCATCATCATATAATATTATAACATGCCGTCATTATCATTTCCCGCAGTCCAAAGCTTATTTACTTCCTTTAAAAGTATGAAGGTTGTACATAGAACATATGTACGAATAGAATTTTGATACTACTCTGCAGAGCTCTATAAAAACCACTATGGTGGACTTAATGACAGTTCCGATTCCTAATTAATTATTTTGACTTGATCATGCCATGCCATATATTGGAGATTCATATTTAACAATTAAAAATTGTTCACAGTTCGAATTATCATACTCACAATGCTATTTTACTTTTCGTTTTTATATCTATCTACCTAATTCGAATACTGATTTACAACTTCCTAAATTGTATTAAAACTCCAGAAAATAAAAGATTAAATAAATTCCAAAAAATAAATCATGAAATAAATTTCAAAAAATAAACAAATAATAAAATAAACTTCAACAAGCTTCTAAATACCTCCTTTGCACAATAATCCTCAATTTATATAGTACAATTCAATGTAATCTCAATCTCAACCTTCTCAATCCTTCATTATATACTCTAGACTTCACATATGTATACAGAACATACTTCAAATATACTGCGATAGTCAAAATCAAAGTATCAAAATCCTCGCATATGTATATCTATACCTACTACCTACCTACATATAGAGATAAGTATGTTACATATGAAGATACTAAGGATAGGGAAGTGCGGCAAGAGGAGGGAAACGGTAGTTTAAAAAAAATAACTAAAGAGGAATAGGAAATGATTATGCATTATGATTATACATCTGCATCTGTATATAGAACACGAAAAGGAGCAAATAATAAAAATAATAATGTTAAGGACATTAATCAAGTCTGAAGTTACAAAGGACTTCTGTGGCTGTTGTTGCTATTTTTGTTGCGGTAGTAGTAGTAGTAGTAGTGTTAGTAGTGGTATATGGTTATGTATGTGTTTATAATATACTTATAACTATAATTAATTTATATATAGTATACAGCCCATAAATTAGTATCCACTAGTACAGTAGATAGATAGAGATTTTATAGGATCTGATGTGCTGCCGCTACTTCTGTGCTGGAGGCATTCATGCCCAACCATCCTGATTAACTGTACTTTGTCAAGAGCTGAGCAAAAACAACAACAAATAGAACAACAACAACAGCAGCAGCAGCAGCAGTAACAACAATAATCACAGTGACATCAACAATACAATAAGAGGAGCCTCATTATACATAGATCCTCTCAAGAATAGAACAGCTATATATGTAGTATTAGAATATAAGTACTGAAAATCTATACTGTACAGATGCATAGGAGTAGAGCAAAATAACATACCGCACACTGGATTACATACGCAATGACACATTTGAATATAATATACACATGATCATCATCATCATCTTCATCCCAATCAGACTCTCTATTATTCTTTTTAAACTAACTTATCATATACATTTAAGTATATAAAGTATATAGGAAAGCATTTCCCTACCTACAACAACCCTGCACCACCGCAAATTAACCAAAAACATAGTTCGAATAATGTATGTACTTGCTATTTATAGAATCTCCAACTTTATAATACAAGATCACAAATGCACAGAATTTGCGTTCGATCATCCTATGAACACAAATACATATAAACATTTGTAAAATAGTATATGTATATACTATGTATAGTTACATATAAGTACTGTACATGTATAGTACACACAATAAAATCCTCCACCAAACTATGTCAACTACTAAATCACTACAGTGACTTCACAATAAAGCTCCTAGATGTATCTGTATATGTATAAACATAGTATAATAAACACTACAGCTAATCGGCCTAATGTCCTTAAACGCCAGAGTCGATGATACACCTAATTACCTTGAGGCTTATTATATGATTCTCTTTAACAATTATTATTACAGGATCAAATCAAATCACCATCTCCATTAACTTCCCTTTGTGGTGCTCCCCGCGCGCCGGAACTTTGATAAATCCGCGTTCCTGCTACTACCATAAATCCTATATTTACATATAATTACTATACTTATACATATGAACAGGGTCCTAAATTTAAAAGAAATACTTATAGGTATGATTCTAATATGCAGGACACTATAGTTGTGCTTGTCACTGTCACACCAAACAAGCTTACAAATTAAAAAGGGTAATAATGGACAGCCAAATTAAAAATCATTATCAAAGACAACTTAAAAATCATTGTGAAAGACGAATTAAAAATCATTTTGAAAGATAAATTAAAAATCATTTTGAAAGATAAATTCAAAATCATTTTGAAAGATAAATTAAAAATCATTTTGAACGACAAATTAAAAATCATTTTGGAAGATAAGTCAAGCATCTTTTCCAAAGACAAATTAAAAATTATTTGAAACCTTCCCTTATATAACTGTATCTATATTCAATAAATAAGATATAGAATCAATTATTATTGCTAACGAAAAATGTAGAAAATAAATACCAACACAATTATAGAGTAATGCATAAAAGTACATACAAAAATATATGACATCCATTAACACTTCTAGTCCCCCCACACACACTTAAACTACTAGTGTTTTTTCTCCAACCCGACAATAATGGAGGTATGAAAAATAGTGGAATGATCAGCGGAGATCCAGGATGTCATTACCAATAGGGATAATACATAAACAAATCACAGAGAGAGAGAGAGAGAGAGAGAGAGAGGACAGTGAATGAAAAGAAGTACTTGAGCAATTCCGGCATGCACAGGCCGCCCTCCTTTATTGACAAATATGGTATCGCATTTTTTCCCTCCGGCATTATTTAAAAAAAACTTTTCTGTATAATTGTACAGACATATAATAGTGATCATCTATATTGTAATGACGTATAACATTAAAAATCATATGAGAATTATTCTTTTATAATGTGCACTATATATTTATCTATACTTACATCTGCTTCTTCTTTTCTTCCTTATACTACTAAATAAATTCGACTCTTGTTGACGACTAATATCTTTTATATTCATCAACCTATTCCTATATATGTAAGTATATCAAATATGTTTATATAAGTATATATATAATTCATAAATCCTTTATAACAGGATTTTTTCCCTTTCAATACAGCAATCACAATAATTTTTCACGTCATTGTCATTCCAGCCACCAGCCCTACTAGTAGTATTTAAACTATCCCAAACCAAAACTGTTCGTATATATACTTATAGATAGATAGATATATAGATAGATATATCATCACACGATCTTCCAATATCATTATCCTCACCATCAGCATCATCATAATCATCATCACTCTCACTCTCTTATTTTTAATAACACTTTTTCCATCATCCTTTCAATTATTCGTGTGCAATGCAGCTGGGATCTTAATGACTTGAGCACCAACCACAACAACAAATCAAAAAAGTTAACATTGAAATTAGTTCCAAATTTGGATTTGGATTTCCTATATGTCCCTTCTTTATATATTTCCTTTCTTATGAAGAATTTGCAAAGTGAGTAATTTCCGCTATAATAATTATATAGAATCCCTACAAAAAAATTGCACATTGGATCTGAATTTTTTGAAAAACCATTCTAATACCAAACTAGTAATAATTAATGATTCAGTACGAAAAATGCAAATAAAATTATATAAAAATCAATACTATTATTTTTTTTAAAACCTTCAAGGACTTTCAAGGGTTGGATTTTATTGTAATAATTTTAAGAAAAAAGCTAATTTTTTTATGACTTGGATTATGATTTCAACACAAAATTTCCACAGGCACAGCTCACAACAACAGAGGCTTTTAACGAATGAAATTTCTTAACTATACTACTCCGAAAGTCAATATAAATATATCTACCTACATATTTTTCTATAGCCACCTAGCCTACCAAATGTTTAATATTAAAAACACACAAGCATTATTATACCTATATACATACCACATTTTTGAAGTATGGAACATCAATTAGGCGGATATTGACACTGCGCAATAATAAACTGTCCCTTATTATGATTATTACTATGATTATTATTACAGCCCAAGCATATAAAATTCCATTAGGGTTCAATTTACAAAATGATTGTGATATATGCTATGCCTATATGTACTACTACATAGTACTTAAATATTATATATGTGATTAATGTACCGTGAATTTGCATACCAACACGGAAAAAAGTGTGCGTATGTGAGAAAAAGTGCAATAATTATAATACAATTATAAATACATTGGATGCAGGCATCGCAATACTTTCATTAAAGAGTGCACAAATCAAATCTTGCGCTATTGTACATACAAAGCTCCTGCGACAGCTCCTGCTGCAATAATAAACTCTACACTGGCGAGGCGGAGAGAGCTATTGTATTTTTTTAAAAAGTGTTATTATAATAATAAGCACAAGCACAAGTAGCAGCAGCAACAGCAGCAATAAAGTACACAGACACACACACACACATATGTACACACGTGTGAGGATTTAATAATGGACAATTAATTGCTCTTATTGTGTGCCCAACCAAAGGACAAAAAATTAGCGTACTTATTAAATACACAATATATTTCATTTTTCACATACTTATAGCAGACGCAGAGAGAGAGAGAGAGAGATACTTCTTTTACATACTTATACTTACTACAGAACAGAGATGAGATTGTAATAAGCTACTGTACAGTGTACTACTACAGTAGTAAATAGTAGTAAACAGTAGTAGTACATATAGGATAGGATCAGAAAAAATTAATTACGGTTCGTCCTACTACTATATTCTTATATTAAATATCCCTTACAGATATTATAAAAATGATTTATACTGTATTATATACTATGGATCCCTATACTTACATATATAACTATATATATACTATATATCCCTATATCACTATATAATATAATGGGCAGGCCTGGTTTCACAATAATCAAATTAAAAAATAATTTCCACGAGAAAATTAATACTTTTACATATTATGAATAATTTAATTTCAAACTGATCTACTGTAATACACGTGACAATGTAAAAAGAACGTGTGAGTATGGAAAAAATGCGATTATAATAATAATTATAGTACGTACAATTAACTACTAAGTAATAATAATAATAATAATAAATTAGTAGAACACAAAATAATTAGAAAATCCTATATATGAATACAAGATGGAAGAACGCCGCAAAAGCCTCAGCCACATTCTGTATAGATAGAGCGATGCAACGACAAAAACGAAGAATCTTTAAATAATAATAATATTCCTCCAGGTCTAAAAGAAAAGTTTCTGCTCTTGTTCTCTTCCTCTCTCTCTCTCTCTTTCCTCCCTTTTCCCTATAGAATCCCCCACCAATAACAACAGATGATAACAACATCATATATCAAACAATCACAAGCTGTTCTTCCTTTCATGTGTGTGTATTATTATTAGTAATAATAATAATAATAAGAATAAATTTACTACTAATAAAAATAATAATAAATTAGAAATTACACACAACCCCGCAGCTCCCATAATAATTATTACTATGCTACATACTAGTAGCTTGATTCTCTATCCCCAAATTCCGTTTCAAAATTTCCAATTAATTGCCCATCCTCTCTAGCATGATCCTATTATTAGAAAACGTCGAATTGAAGAAGAAAAAGTAGTATGTATGTATAGAAGAAGAAAAAGGAAGACAGAGGAAGGAGAAGATGAAGGATTTCCTTTGAAATTTTAATTAGTCAAAACCGGTCGGTCGAGAGACAATTAACAGAGGAGGAATCAGCAATCAGCACACAGCAGATGTTAGATATGCCAATAAGGCATCTATTATAGTATTAGTTAATAATAAAAATACGGGGAATATTACCATATAATTTTCATATACGTGTGCATTTATTATAAAAAAATATTCTTAAATAAACTAACAATAAAAATGAAGAAATATACTTATGGGAGTATGTGTGTGCATGGAAAGGATCCCCAGGAGGGAATTTGTAATAATCATTGCAGCAGCAGCCTGTTGTGGTATATAGTGTGTCCATTCATAATAATAAATATAAAACACCCCAAAATACAAATAAAGTACATATGATAATTTCCCTCTCTATGAAACTTCACCACTCTTCATATTCTCACCTTACTAATTGTTGCCGAGTGCTCCAAAAATTAATTTGGTAATAATTCCATATCCTCCGTGTATTTCTGTCTACACTATGCAAATTATATAATATATATAGATACACCAATACCATTTGATGATACCACAACTAGTAATAATTATTTTCTCCTGTCATCCCTGTGGTGTACATTATGTGTACATTAAGTATGCATAACAAGTAATTATATTCATGACCATAATACTCAAAGTACACCAATAATAACTGCAACAGTCAGTCACCGTGCATGGTTGTCCTCAAAACTCGGTCGTCGCGGTGTCGGTTCCATAATAAAATATTAAAACAACTGCCCTATATATGTAGTATATGTATCTTTATATTACTTCAATTTAATTTCCTCCCAAAGTTTGCCCTACAGACCTACTAATAGTAAGTATAATAATAACACCGACAAAAAAAAACAACAACTGTTCCATATTGTGACCGCCTTTTTCACTAAAGTAAAATGTTGCAGCAGCAGCAGCAACAGCAGAAGAACCAACTCTCCTGGGAATAATTACCAACTGTTATTATTATTATTAATACAATAATAATAGTAAACACTGCACCACAAAGAGATGTGTGCAATGTTATGTTCAAGGTAAAAAAAACCATACCTTTTATCATTAATACCAAGAATTATACCACATATTTTAGTTTATATCATCTGTAATCTGTAGTATGTATAACTTCCATACAATATATGTTCAGGACATTATGTACATAAGTTTAGTTTCAATGCCAATAATATGTCACAGCGGAGAAGGAAAAAAAAGATTATTTTCACCGCATATTTCCAGTAGAGTCATTTTATGAGGTGATACCGTGGGAATCGGAAGTATAATAATAATAATAAATTATTATTATTACATGGAAAAATTCAGGCGATAAATAATATGATTATGAAGACTGACCCCGCTACTAATAGATAGAATGATAGAATCTAGTAATAGTAGCTAATTTAATTTTCAGATTCTTTTTATCATGAAGTCATGATCGTATGGAGTGGAAAAAAAAACAAATAAATAATTTATAAACTGTGAAAATAAATAACTCTTAAAAATATGGATGGAGGTTGTATGATATATGAATTATGAATTATCTATAGATATACATAGATATTACTTAACAATTATGGAAAGAAAATCAGAACTATAGAACAATGATAGAACTAGAAAGAAGATAATTAATAGAAAGGAAGGTATATATGTTGTATATACTTGCCTTTGTGGATTCGGACTGCGGAGAGCTGACTCGTGGTGGGGGTGGGAAAGGCTATGAATTATTGTTCGAATGAAGTAGAGGTAATTTATGAGACTGAACCCGGAGGGAGCCGGTGGAGTTGGAAGTTGTGACAGATTGACCATTAGTGAGGGAATGCCCGCCACCGCCATGACCATTCGTAATGATCCCATTGACTGTTCCATTGAGAGTCACCGTGCTCCCATTGTTGTTCCCCTCCTCCGAATTCCGCATCATGTTGTGACGTCCATTAAGCGAGGCCGTCCCGTTCGAAGTGTTGATGATGATGCCGTTGGCGGAGGACCCATGATGATTAGACAGACTGTGTCCATGCCCATTCACGTGCCCATTCGTATGACCATTACTATGACCATGACCATTCGTCAGGGTGGAACAGTTACCATTCGAGGAGATCCCACTCGCGCAGGACACTCTCAGCTCACTTTTTGAGTCCCCACTCGACGTCCCATTCGTCGTCCCGGTAGAGGAGCCGCTGTTCCCATTGTGGATATTCGTCTTCGAGCTCGTCCGCAGAGCATTCGACCCACTCGGTGGAACTGAGGCACTGTCATTCTGTCAATCCGAATTAAAAAAAAAGAAATTAAAATCATATATATATCAATATTTTCCCAATGTATGTACATACACTATACAAATACAATCATCACATCACCATCATCATCGTCAAGTTTATCATCCGATTGTCAATTATAGTATAGTAAATGTCAACGAATGAAGCTATGGACGTACATAAATTACATGACAAAACCTCTTTCATTTCTCTCGAACAATTTTCAAAACCCCGTACTAGAGTAACTTCGAGAATACAGCATCAGATGACAGATACTATACTACATAGAGTAAGTTAGTTAATGTAATCATTGGGCTCCAAGTTCAGATATAAAAAAACATGAACATTTTATAAACTCCTTATCCTTCATATTTATACGGAGCATTGATGATAGGATTCGGAATCTCCAACTCATATTCTTACAAGCTCACCATGATTATTCAATTAAGAAACAAGCCTAATGCCATGATCAGCAAACAACGAACCATAGAGTATCATTTGGGATTCAAAAGGAAGAAGACGAAGAAGATGGATAAAAAAATCAACATTTTTTTTGCCCAAGCCAAAAATTCCATAATATAGATCCTATATAGACAAGCCCAAGATCACAAGAGTGAGAGAGAGAGAGAAAGATTCACACGGTTTAATGTGGTGATGCCCACATAACGCGATACGATATATGTATCTATCTATACGTACTTTTTCAATCTAAACAGCTTAAACTCTGTCTCTGCGTCCATCTCTGTGGATTTCCAATGGTATATCTAGATATATCTATCATATGTTGTTCGGTTCTGTTTGGAGGAATCCAGACTACAGCCTAGTTTTTCTACACAATAAATAACTCTCATGTCATACGCTCTCATGAGCAGACAACAATCATTGTCAACTCAATTCCCATTCATCCCCACATATACACATAAGCTCATACCAGCCGTTGATCAACATGCTCCAGGCAGTCGGGCTTCCATACACAAATTCCCTCTTTACTTTTTAGTATCTCTCTCTCTCTCTTCTTCTTCACTGTCCGCGGTAGTCCACGCGTAACCTCTTACCACCCAAAAATTCAACATGTCGCCCTCCATTCACCACAAAATGATTGTAAAACTATACTTTAAGTAGTATAGTTTTACAGTCTACTGGAATAAAGTACAAACTATATCATTTGACTTTTTGGTTCTAATTTGGTCATTTCACTCACTTTTGGACTGTATTTTGTCATCTCTTCATATACCTAGAGAATCTACAGTTACTGCCTTTTGCTTTTGATTTAAAAGAAAACATTTGTCCCTGTTCCTTCTAATATATTTTCAATTGTACTTGACACTTCGACAACTCTAAAAATAGTATAGGAGAAGAGAGGAGATAAAAAGAAGATGAAGAAGGACAGAGAGAGAGAGAGTTGAACTAGCTAAACTAAAGCTAAACTACTACTACATACTTTAGAAGAGAGTAACAAGATTGTAGAAAAGAAGAAACGATTTTCCAAGAAGCAGTTTATTCAAAGAAAAATTAAGATTCTTGGAGGTTCCCAAACCTCTAGAGAGACAGAGAGAGAGAGAGAGAGAGAGAGAGAGAGAGAGAGAGAGAGAGAAAGGGCGAAAAAGGAAGGCGGGGAGGAAATTTTTGTATGGGAGAGGAGAGTCGAACCCGAGAGGACCTGGAATGCTGGAGAGCTTGACTCTTTAAACACCCGACAAGAAGAAGAAGATGACATATATAGCAAATGAATTCAAAGAAAAATCAAGGGAGTTCCATACCCGTATAAATGCATATATTAGAGCTTATATGAAGTATGTAGTAGCAGTATGTAGTATCTATCTATCTATGTATACTACTTATGTTATGTTATGCTTTGCTATGTGTGTGAACTCAAGTGCCAAAGGAGTTTGTAATAGAAGTCCAAAGGCTACTAGAGGCTCATCATTCCGCCATAAGTGTACCTAGAAGAGTACAGAGTATACGCACAGTATGCCACAGCCAGCTGATTACTATGCAACTCTCGGAAGACGACACCACCACCACCATCATCAACAACATAAAACGCTGTGTGTGCTGTAGAGTAGTATGAAGTATGTAGTTGTAGCTTCTTATGCATTATGCAGCGCCACAATACCAACATTGCCATTAAGTATTCTTCAGATTAGCATCTTAGCCTAAATATCAATGAGCGATCCTCAACCCAAAGAAGAGTCAGAGAGAGAGAGAGAGAGAGAGTCTCAAGACTTGGATCTTGCCGGTCTTCCTCCTTCTTTTAACACCGAGAGTTATATACCTACTAAAAGCAAAACTTGATTGGTTCTTCTTCTGTAGTGTTGCATGTATTTATACACAAAACCGTAATAAGATTCGAAATTCTCTACATATTAATTAATTAGACTCACCAAAAAAACAATTTCAAGCTCCTTCTACACTTCTTTACTAAACGAATTCCTGCTAATCTTCATTTTCTTTTTCAAGCTTTCTTTTGGAGGAATTACATATTAGAAGAACAATCACAAAGCTACTGTAAGTTTTACAACAAAACTAATTCTATTACGAGACCAAAAAAAGTTGTTCCCACTATACAGCTTTTCCAATAAGAGGTTCTCCCAATGGTAGATCGTTAATTGCAACGTTATATTTAACAGCGATTTTTACCTCTGAGCGACTCCTACAAGCATTTCTCTGGAAATGCTCTAAACCTTTTATATTATATCATATTTTTCAAATAATTATTCATGAAACTTATTGTATAACATTTCAAGCTATACACAGAAGAAAAACTCAAATGACATGACAGCTAAGAATAGTAAGTTTGAGAATTTCTCGAGAAAAATCCGAACCAATTTTGTAGGCTCAAAATCAAAACTTTCCCCTGTGAAAATTGACATAATAAATTTCTTGGTAAAATTGAAACTTTTTGCATACAATTTTGAAACGAATTCCTGGAATTGGAAACTTTCAAGTTTCTGTGTACAAAAGACAAACTTGTTTCCCCACAAGAAAATTGAATTTCTGTGTACAACAAAAGTAATCAAATATCCCAAAAAGGTTGACAAAAACCTTAACAAGGGAATAAACAAAATAATATAGTATTATGGACATTAAAAATACTTTGAAAAAGATTTGGAGCGACTAAGAATTTAAAAAAAAACTCACAAATTTACTTGAATCTTTGAATGATTTTTCTGTAGAATATGGAAAAAATTTCAAAATAATTGATAATTGGAAATTAAACGAGACTTACTTGGAAGTTGAAGTTTGATTGTAATTATGTATATTCTCCTGTTGTCCACGA
>JAQGAK010001742.1:0-27325 GCA_034696945.1 Lipothrix lubbocki | reverse complement strand
GGGTCTCTGGTAAAATAAAGTTAGTAAATTCAACCAAAGTGTTTTTTGCTTACAGGTTTCACGTGAACTTACTCATTTATGTATTCGATTTTCCTAATAATCATTTACTAATTGCTGAACAAGAAATATATAAATATCAGAAAATATACCTTATGAGAATAATATTAAATTTCAACTCTTGCACAACAAAATGCTGCCCAATATTATTTTCAATCGAATTGATAGTTTGTTAATAAATACAATTATCTTGTTAGAAGTAGAACGTACATAAGTTTTTGCCGGCTTTTAAGTGGGAATGGAATTATTAAAAGTAAATAAATATAAAGAAATTTATAAAATCAAAGATGACCTTACATTTAAAAACACCGTTGATTTACAGCGCACGATTTATAGTCGAGACCAGATGTAACAAAAAATGTGTGGAATTTTTTCAGCAAAATAATTATAATGCTGTAATAACGTCTCTCCTCCAAACACTGAAATACTGAGTAGTGAAAGGAATATTTGGAAGGATTTAAGGTAAACACATGTGTTTACTTACGGCTGCAGGAGGAATGAGTTAGTATTTACAAGCACAGGAACACTTTTTCCTGCACATATAGAAAAGTCGGAATAGGCAGGTGCTCAAGGTCACTTTGGATCAGTCAGTACACAGCAAAGCAAAATACACCGCAGGACTTTGTATTGAAACGTTCGGGTGCGTGAGTCGGACGAGAAATTATCTAATCTGGAATAGTAAAAGTGACTCATGTTTGTGTGCCCTTAGCATCAATATTTACATGAATATGAAATAATGCTTACAAATTACAATTTATTTTCAATAATTCAGAATGATTGTTACATACTGGTGCAAAGCAGTTTGCAGGATATGTGCATATTATCGGTAAAGGAACCAAAGTACCAATTCGTAAATTGAAGGGTATAGTAAAATGGTACTTTTAAGATCCTTCGCCGATGAAGTGTAACGAAGCTACAAAAAAATGAACGGAGGTGTTAAAATAGGCGTATAGGTATGTAAACATTATAGTTTGCCGAAAGAAAATGACTTGAATATGCAGAATTTATGGCTTTGCTGGAGTGTGGAAGTATAATTTAGTGATTATTGTATTTGTACGTAATCCTCGGTTCGAATAAAAATTACGGAGAGCTAAAAAAGGCGCGCCTTAATATTATGGCACATTAGCACACGTGTATGGTGATTCTTGATTTGGGTGAATTTATTTATCTTATAACTATAATAATCTCAAGATTTCAATGCTAAACCTGGAATAAAGGGAAACTGGAATAGATTGCCAATTTTCCTATACACTTATAAGCAGAATCTCCAAAACTAAACCTATTTAAACTTTCTTATTTTTAATGGCAGCAATGAGGCATATGTCGAAATATGAATAAAAGCTTAAAGCAGTACAAACAAATATTTGTAAAATCTCATAAAAATTAAATAGTTTTAATTCTATGCGACTTTGTTATATTGTACTTACTTGCAATGCATAATTAGTTGAAATGCAGTCATTCATTACATTGTCTCTATCAGAAGGAAAGTTACGACGAAAATTTTTTTTTTCATTTGTAGGAAGCAATGATTTAATAAAAGACAATTAACTATTAATATTGCAGTTATATTAAAATCGATAAAATAAAAATCGTCAAGAATTCGATCTATTTTCTTACATTCATTCACAATTTCCATACGCCATTTAATATTAAAATAATTCCAAGGGCTAAATTTTAAATTACGTTTATAGCATTAATAAAATAGTATTAATTATTTTTTGTCGTCTCATGTATCACTTGTGTATGCTCCTACAGTACAGTTGTGTATGCTCCTCATGTATCAAATTATATAATGAATTGGCTCATAACGTCATCACTCCTTTTTAAACCCTCGTATATTCGCATATGTACTAACATTGTCAATTAATAAAACATCGATAGCATTTTCGTTGAATTTATAAAAGTGTTCAATTTACCGATGAGTATAATAGAAGATGTTGTTACAATAGCCCTTAAGCATTCGGCGATGATTTGTCATCACCACTTATATTCTAATTAATAATGTTTATATATTTTTCGTTAAAAAAAACTAAACCTTATATATATTTAAACAATTCTGTAAACGCATACTGAGTCAATATGGCTACTTCTAATGAGAAGCAGTGTCAATAAAATGTCTTTCTCTCAGAATGATTCATTGAGGCTAAATTAAAACAATATTATTCACGAGGTCTAACTTGTTTGACTACAAATTCATTTCAGAGAGCCGCTGTATCACGTAATTTGCACTAAATAAAAATGATGCAGTTCATGACTAAATTATAGCCATTACTAATAATAAAGATGAGAGATTAGATAATAAATATTAGAGATATGAGTTTGGGCTTGACATCAAGAGGAAGTTCTAACATACATTTCTATAACAATCTAACATGTAATTTTGATGTGAGATCTCGCTGTCGATGCAGGACCGCTTCCGTGAGTTTCAAGTGATCTTGTCGTTGTTGTTGTTTTACCTGGAGTGGAGCACTTACTCTATTCCTAATCTAGGCTAAGTACATTGGATTCAGGGTAAGCCGGACTTGTTATTTCTTTTTCGGCTGAATAATAAATGAGTAAGAGTTGTTGAGGCCACGTCGTGAATCAAGACTCCGCTCATCCACGTGTCAGTCCCCGACTGTTGTGATATATGCAGCCTCTTACCCAACCAAACTACCTTGCATTTATCAGCATATGTATATCTAGCTTACTACTTATACCACCTGATTCTTTCATACAGTCTCGTACAACAATTTCCCCAACTCTTCTGTGCTCTTCCGGAACTAAATCTGGGCTAAAAGTTTCTTCATATGCAATGTGCTCTGTGTTCAGCTTTCCGGCATGTACATTACATGTAATTACCTAGAACATACAAGGACCTTAAGTAGCTCTCTCTCTTTCTGTATTAGGTACTCTCTGGATTTCACTTGCAGACTCTCTCTCTCTTTCTTTCTCTCTCTCTCCTTCTGTGCATTAAGTAACTTTTGGAATTCTCTTTCTCATCCTAACTACTGACTTTTTTAACCCCGTGCTTTCCCGTTTTTGCCCATCTTATAAGGATATTGTATGCATGGCTTACGCGGCCAACAACCGATTCATGCACATTCCTCTTTGTTTGTTTAAGGAAGGAGGGGGAGAGTGGGGATTATGTTTGTTTATGTTCGCATTTGTCAACGTAATTGATCCGTCTACTTCACTGGCTTTTACCATTATTTCTTAAACTGTGGACAAGTTAATATTATGAAGAGCGAATGGCAACCATCACTGCACTTGATCCACTCAGACATCCCAACGCACAACTAAAATTGCTCAGAGGGCTTGTGAACTTGTGAATTGTGTGCTACGGTTATATCCCTCTATGATTTACAAGTATTATGCAAAAGATTCTAGTGGTGCGTGTAGTGCATTTAGGAACACTTTGATAAAGTCCATTTGCACAAGAAGGTTTATATGGCGAGATTGGAGAATTAGCTCCAAGGTTTTTTGTTCCATTTACTTTTCTGCCTCTCTTGAGTCCATTTGAACTCACAGGATATTTTGATTAATTAAGTTAATTACGCGTACTCAGAAGAATGCGAGTAGTTGGAGGGTCTATGAGCGCGCGCTAACGATGTAGAAACGCGTGTATGTTTCATGGTCTATTTGGTCCTCACATTATGCCCCTTCAACTTAAAAGGGAATCCAATGACAAATTTGCTTTCAGGAAGGCAGGCCAAGTCTAGCAGACACAAGTGAAATTCACTGGGGAGAAAGTGAAAGAACACGCTGGAGACTGCACAAGTACGAGAAATCAGAGGGAAAGTTCTGAGGAGGGAGGAGGGCACACACTTTCCAAGACGTTGTAGTCCCGATACTGAGTGCAGTAAGTAAGAGGAAATAATGACACTCATTCAGGCAAACTATGATTAATTAGTGATAGTATAGCGGCTTCTTTTTTAGTCTCATCCGTCTCGAGGATGGAAAGTGGTGAGAGTTAAGAGGGTTTGCCTTGCATCAGTCAATCGGGGGTGGTGGAAATGTGGTCTTGACTCATCTTTCTGTACCCATCCTCATCATATCACTATCTTATTTCATTTCGCACTTCTATTCAATTAACTCTCTCTTTATATTCTCCAAACAGATAAGTTATCTCCACTGTCTGGAGAAACGTAAGATAGTATTATAAGGCTAGGGACTGGGGACTGGCTCCTTGACGACTCGATGATTGGAGATTAATATCGAGAGGAAAATGAGATGGAAATGAAATATGTGGGTAAATTTGGGAGGTTTGATCAAAGGAGCTGCACATGTGCTTAATGTAAGTAATGGGGAGCTGACTATGGCAATTGTATTTCCTTGAGAACAAGACTCGGTCGGTTGGCTGAAGTTTATTAACGTAAAAGAATCGCTTAATTAAATTTGTCAGACGACGAACCTGATGAAAAATGAGGTCGATTCATTGATGTCAACTTCGGGTCCTTGGCGACTCGTACAACAATATTTAAAAGTTGGGGTCTCACAGCAGAAGACGGCTGTCATGGAGTCCGTTTGAGGACAGTAGAACCCTGTGTTCCATTTCCCGAAATTATCTATGTAGCCCGAGCAGTATTCGTGCTCCAGAACTGAAAAACAGAAAATTGTCATTCATTATCATATTATTTTAGCTTAAATATTTTGTAAATATGAAATGCTTTCTTAAATATTACATGTGTCATCATTTAAACTTGATAGTTGGGATGAACAGCAGATTGTGATGATCAGATGGTGAAATCAATGATGGGAAAAATGAATGTGAATTTACTAGTAGCAAAAGAAGAGAGAATGTTGAAGATACCAATATACATTCTGGATTAGTTTACATTTAAAATGTATACAGTTCATTGGAGTTTATCATGAGAAAAAGAATTTTGTTGATTCACTTATGGATGAACAAAATTTGAACAGGATTTTTGATAAAATTTATGCCCGCTTTTGGCATTTGGTAGATGCAAAGGATGAAGAACCCGGAATCGGATTTGGCTTTCGTTGATTTTTCAATTCATTTGATTTTAGATGTGTGTGCGTGAGATGGGTTGCTTGGGATTTGTTGGAAGAAGTGAGTGAACTTGTTGGGATTGTGGAAAGATGGACGCAGAGTATATAAGCTACAAGGTGCATTGGAGATTAAAGTGGACAAGGAATCTGATTAGAATTGAATTGGGAAGGAGTACAGGAGATCTGTGGATGTGTGGTGGAGGGAAGGGATAGTTTATGATATTATGTTGGGTGGGCAGGATGAGGAAGTAATTTGTATTTTGCTCAGAAATCTGGTGGACACGGAGATGCGGAGAATACATAGCGGAGAGTGTAATGGAGAATTGTAATGGAGAATTGTAATGGAGAATTGTAATGCTTGACTCAATTTAAGGGAAGAATGTGGAGGAACATTGTGCAGATGGTCATGTTACAACATACTTGACTTGATCCTGCCAAGTTCGAAATTAAATTTTCGCTTATATTTTTCCCTTTCTTTCCTCGCATATTGGTTTTGGTTGCAGAGTATGGGGCAGGAATCTTTTGTGGTAAAAGATACAAGTTTAAGATTGCGGTTGATGGGGAAGGTCGGAGGGGGGAAACTTGCATAAGGAGCAGGAGCCAACTAGGCGGAAACTACTTTGCCATGAATAAGGGAAATTCCAATAACTTTGTGCTTTGTGCAACCAATACAACTAATGCAAAAGATTTGACTACAACTTGAATTTACAACGAGTCAGAAAAGAAGTCAAGTTTACTTTGAGGATTTCAATTCCCGGACATAGCAAGAGTTACTCTCCCGCCTTTCTCCCGCACACCGGCTCTCCCTACACATGTTCCCCTGGCTCTGTCAGCCTTTGCATACGCACGGCTCCGTAGCACCAAAGGAATCCCAGCTCTCGTTTGAAGCCCGAATATTCCGCATCTTTAACATGTGGCTAAGTCAAGCATAAAGTACATTTTCTAGTAACAAGTGGTGTTCTTTCAATTTTCTCCTTCCTTTTTCTTTCTCCGTCTCCCTTCCTTTTCCTTCTTGTTCTGCTCCCTGAATTTCCCTCCATCTGCACAGACAGACTCTGTATGTGCCTGCTATTATACATATTGTCTACATTCTACACATCTCCATGATTCTTAGTTGATGCTTTGATGCGTCAGCCTCTCAAAGCAGTTTCTCTGTAGCTGCAAATCAAAAAGCAGGACAGTAACGAGTCTTATTTTCTACAAACGTTGCTGCTGCATCTTTCTCCTTTCCCTCCTTTCTCTCCTTTCCCCACATCCCCACTCCTTCCTCAGATACCTTCCGTGCATTATGATCAAGTTGTTTCTTATTACTAATTATTGCGACATTTATCCACCCATAGATAATTCTTATCTGACTTTCTCTATAAAACTCTTTTCCTCTAAAATTCTCCTTCTATAAAATAATTACATTCGAGTAAATCTAAAAACAGATTTAAAAAAATCTCACTTTTGTACATATGTAGGCGATGCAAGAATATCCTGCGTTTTGCTCTGTATTTAAGCCTTATGAAGTACTGAAAAGCCTATCGTAAACAAGCTTGTTGAGATCGTGAGAGTAAAAATTTATTTGCTAATCCTCCGTAAAACGTGACGGATGGAAAGCCCTTTGGAGGTAAAACCTGAAGCTGGAGTGCAGGAAGCACTCCAGACCCATATTTGGTCACATTATAAGCTCTTATCTTAGGCCTGCCAGCTTTAATAATTCAATTCACACAGATTTCCACTGACTTGCTTTCAGTCCTTGGATGGATAAGGAATCCTCGCCAACGCCACGTAACCACCGAAACTCTCCTGACCACAATTTTTGTTTAGGATTAGACATTCTTCCTTTAAAACATGTCTTTTCTCTTACAGCGTCATCCCTCCTCCTTTCACTTCAACCGCCACTTTCAGCCTTAATCTTCCCAGTAGATTGCTTTTTATATGTATTTACCAGTCCGTGGAGGGAAGATTGATTTTTCGATTCAAATTTTTATGGGTGTAGTGAGACGGAAGTAAGTGTAAAAATTGAGGGAAATCAAGGGCGGTTTGTTGTTGTGGGGAGAAAATAGTTGGTTGAATATTCGGCGTCGATGAGGGAGAGATGAGAGAAAGAAAGAATGAGAAAGTGAGAGAGAGAAAGAGAGGAAAGATGATGGAACCGTTCAAGCGTGAATTTTTTAGCAAGACTTTTAAGAGTGAAAAGATGAAGAGAGAGAGAGAGAGAAGATGGGATATGGAATTCTGCTCGGTTACTCTTCCAACATGCATTTGCTTTTTGGGAGTAGGAGAGGAATGGATGTTGCCCGGAGGAAGAATTGATATCAATTCCATTTGCGAAGACCCGGCAACAACTGTCTCTCAACTTCATTCATTGAGTCATCCATAGCTTGGGCTGGAAAGTTGGCGTGTAATGGACTCGTAATATTATGTTGGACACGTGCGGATGCGGATACATTGATGGCATCGCATCTCTTCTCTTCAGTTCCTCTCACTCGCTCTCATTCCTCCCTGCCCGTCATGTCCCTCCATGTGGCCTCACTTGTCAGGCAAATGACGCGGGACACGCGGGAAGGTCGGGAATAATCATATCCAATATTTTTCCTCCGTCGGAATTTCAACGACCATGTACTACAACTAACGGGTCCTCTCATAATATGTAGCGCCTTGACAACACACAAGTTATCAAGTATAGGAGTTCCAACGTGTGAAAATCTTCCAGAATGATTATTATAATTCTCATATATATTTTTTCGGGCGTTAAAGTATTACGACAAGCGTCACGCAAGTTATTTGTATGCTTGTACGGTGCAGGAGATGTTACATATTTGTGACTTTGACGGCTAAAAAATGACTCCGCCATTCATTCCCGCATTCATAGATGAATTTACTACTTGAATTTACAACCAGTCATATACATGAAGTAAGAAACATAAAGTAAAATTTGAGACGTAACAGATGCAGTCAAATAGACAGTAATAGAGTAAAACGAGATGAGTTTATGGAGGAGGATCCCCAACAAATAAATGGACTTGTTGGAAAGATGAGTAGCTGTAATGAGGATGACTGCGAGAATTGCAAGTGAGGCAGAACGTGAAACATCGCATGTTGAACGTAGACCTGTTAACTTCTTTGCTATATATACACGCAAGCATTTGACTCCTTCCCTGACAATCACAAGTCAAAACATCCAAACCGAAGGATGCCAACATGTGGAGACGCAATTGATTATAACGTGCGAGTAGTAAATACTTTAACATTAAACTTGTCATTTACAAATTCAAGTTGTCGGGAATTCCTCCCCCCCCCCCAACATTTATCTAATGTAATATGCTTTTTCCTATTTGTACCGATGAGATGGTGACAGTTGGAAATTTTTAATTTACCCACCTCAAGGATCCTAAAGTACCAATTTCTATCTCTTCCACACAAAAATTTGTACTTTTTGATACTTTGCCGAAGATACTCTCTAGCTTTGAAGGCATACAGTTTGGAGTTCCTTGAGAGAGAAAGACTTTGTAAAATTGTCCAAGTAACTCTACAAGTTACATATTAAGGTATCCTCTAATATACAAATGTTATCCTTGCTCTCACGTTTGCTTTACTAAGCGTTGCCGGGGACATTCTCGCGGTGGGGTTGAGGTTAAACAATTGAGGGCCGAAGTCGTGAAGGTAAATGAAAGTGGGACAGGGAATGTTTGGGAGGAGGTTGGAATTGTCACTGATGAGTGGACGGAACAGGTGTGACTTGTGGTCGTAGACAAGAGATGGGAATTTCCAGCTTAATTGAACGTGTAAGTCGGTGGAATGGGAGCGATAGACACGGGGAAGGATGAGAATTGACCAGGAATGGAGACGGCGAGCATGACGGAGCACAGGGGTTTCGCAACAGCTGTGCAAATATTCCGTGGAGAGGCATGACCCTGAGCGCTGGCAAGAGCTCTGTTAAGTATGGAGTGTGTTACGAAGATGCAGTTGGCTGTCTAATATGCAATTACGGGGCTTGTATACGAGCGCATTGGGAAAAAATCCAGAGCTGTTGGGCTGTGTGCGTTGGAAATGCATTTGTTGGCACGGTGGAGAGGAGAGAGAGAGAGTCATGAAAGAAAAGCAATGAAAAAAATAAAGCTCCATCACCTTAAATACACAGGGGCAGACAGACTCACGTCCCATGGCAAAACTAACTTCCCTCAATATGTTTATATGGACGTAATGAAAAGCCCAGTGATGGCAATTACCAACCAAACTAAAGTATCGTAAAAATTAATTCACTCGTCGTTTCATTTGATGATATTGCCAGGAAAGTATGATCCCCTGAGAAAACTTCCCTCAAAGTGTTCTTCATGTTCCAACCATAATGTACTTGCTATGAGTGTTGGAGTTGAAGGGCCGTTCACCTAAATTTTCTATTCCCAAACCGTATAGTAAACTCTAATAATTTTCACGGACTTGATTGAAAATGCAGAGAGTAATAGAAAAGTAGAATACATATAACTAAGAAACACCTAAGAGTTGATGAATGAAGAACCTTCATGAAATCCTTTAGAATTGGTTGAGTTATGACTGAACGGCCCTTGCAAGATGCACATACGGGGATCTCGTTAGGTTGAATTACACAAACAGAGAGCAATTCAGCATCCACGGCTGTTGTGTTGCAAGTGGGACGTAACATCATTGTGGAGGAATATGCACGTCAACTCAAGTGTCCTTTTATTTGCCGAATCTTTGTGTGGAACGTATATTGCGACACACAAGAAAATTTTCCCTGCCAACCCGCACTGTGTGTGTGTGTGTGTATGTGTGTGTATAGGAAGTTAAGTTGTGAGCGAGGTTGGAGGAAAGTTTTACGTTTCTGTCCTCTCGAATTGAATGCATTAGTTCTTTTCATATTCTGTGTAAAGTTGTACTAAAAGCTCTTAGATTTCCACTTAAGATTCTTTGACATGAACTGGAAAGTGTGTCGGTGTGTGCGAGGACTGCGGAAGAATTCTTCCTTATGTAAGTATGTGAGTATACACCCATGCTCTTACCAACCATTCCATCCCAAAGCCCTTCACTTCCACGTCCCAATCAAGTCTATTTAATTTGCCTATCTCCTCCAGATAATTCCTCCTCACCTTCCCAACTTCCACCTTAAATCCCATCCCACTTGCCCATCATAGCTCTCCAGTCAGTTTACCTTTTAGCTTTATTTTCTTCAGCATTTTTCAAAATACCCAAGACTTTTCAAATGCATTTGCCCATTTGGGACTTCAACGTGTGTATACTAGTTTTATGTATTTACTTGTGTGCTATTCAGTATTTTTCAGTGTATTTTAATTTTTAGTTATTATTTAAGTTGAAAATTATTTTTAATTCGATAATTTAAATATAAATTAGTTATTAATTAATTAATTCACTAACAAGATAAAATCTACTTCGTCTATGCTTCAAATTCTAAGGTACTCAAACTTTTTCATAATAGTCCAAAATAAACTATAGCCAAATTACTACACGGTAAAAAAAACGATTACGGAATACAATCTCATTTTCACAAATTCTAGCATTGTATCTTGTAGAATAGTGGTGTGCCATTGTGTTGTTTATGGCAAAAGTGTGTTCGAAGGGTCGGATTGTAATTTTTGGTAACAAGAGCAATGATGTTGGAAGGGATAAAAATACTGAGGAGATTATGGAAGATCTGAAGGAAAGAAATGCATTTCTCGTGTACATCCGTCGTTGTTGTTGTCTGTGTGTGTATTTGTGTGTAGTGTACATAATAATGTAGTGTAGTGCAATAATATGTAGAGAGTACATGACGTTATGTGAAGTTTACCACGTGCTATTGTTTAAGCTAGGGAAGAGAAGATGGAGGAGACTTGAGTTGGCAGGAGATTTGCTGTGCCACGGGAAGCCTTGCATTTTCGAGGATTTTCACTTATTTACATGGAGAGTGATGGGGAAAAGCTGATGTCTGACTTCTCCATCCTCATGTCATATTTATGTAGTCTGCAGCGCAATTGAATAAATAAGAGTGGGAATCGGATAGAATCAACTTGCAAATCTTCCGAGTCTCCGCCATTTCGCATCTTATACCTTCTCCTGCTTTCTTTCCGTTTTTGTCTTGGAATCTCCCTTCCACTCTAACTGAACACCACCTCACTAATTATTCACGTCTCTACTGAGTGAGCGAAACGAGAATTATTTTGCTGCGTCGATGGACACGGAGTTACATAAACTTTCCCAATTTATAAAATATACAGCAAATGCATATGACATTAGGTGCCGTTATTTCTCATTTATTAGTATTTCTCATTTATTTTCCCGCTTGTTCACAGACCAAAATTCTCGTTTCATAAATTGTTCATCCAGAAATGAATGAACAACATTCTTTTCTAGTGATAACGCCAGTGAAATATTTATTTATATCTTGAATGTAAAATGTAAACTAATCCTGAATGTCTAATTCTACATTTTTAACTGATAAGCATGCAATAACATACTTACCTGTAGTTACCTCCAAGAGGTTTCTTTGTATTTATTTCCTAGGCGATAAGCCGCCCAATTACTCATTTGTATTTTAAATCTATAATAGTCTGTACGGGAATATTTCATGACTCCACAACCAATATAGCCTTACAATCTCTTGACAAGGAATCATCTCCTTCCCAATCGGTACACTCCAAACCATTTATTCTCATTTTTGTGTCTTTCCGAAGTTTCATTAAATGTGATATTACGGAGAACTCGTGCTACCATTATATTCGCATTTATTTTTCCCATCATTGATTGCACCATCTGATCATCACAGACCGCTCGTCATCTGAACTACAAATATGCACTCCAAATTTGAGGTCGGTGGTAGCATAATAGCAAGGTCCATATAGCCATCATAGTCTATAGCCATTACGGCTATAGAAGAATAGAAGAAATTAATTTGATCGGTGAAGTATTTAGCCAGGGAAAATAACTGTCCGCTTGACGTTGCTGATAGTTTTGTGTCTCCGTGTGAGCAATACTTGGACAGTTTACTATCTTACCGCTTGAGGTTTAGTGCGGACAAGGAAATTGGAATTTTTTGGAAGGCAGTTCCAAATTCTATTCTTAGCGGCGTATCTAGTAGATAGGAAGAACTTATAGGAATTTGCCGTGCGTACTTGGGTTTAGAATGAATAATAAAAATTCCAAAGGCTCCAGGGAAAGTAATGGCCCGAGAGAATTAGATGAAGTAGAAATGCGAAAAGCCTCATCTCCTTGCTTCTCTCTCCCTTTCTCCCTCTCTCTCTCAACTTTCCTTGCCCCAAGTCAAAGTCAACCACATCATTGTGGATTATTCACATTCTCTTTCTTACCTCTCTTCATTAGCTCCCAGTGCAAACCCTTATTCATGCTTTCATGCCTTTTATTTTTGCCATTCCTTTTATTTTGGCCCTGCCATTTGATGTCTCTCCCCACTTCCCACTCCCTGATCCACGTGTAAAACAATTTCCCTAATCACAGGAATGACCGCCCGTACGACAGCTATGGGAAGAATTCCGAGGCGTTTTAATAATGCATAGGGGAGGTTTCATTAAAATGTAAGAGGAATGTGATGATCATTACATGCTGGAAAGAATTGATTAGCACCAAGGATATTGGAGATCAATAAATGTTTCCACCATTTCCGCCTCAGTCACCACACAATTCTGGGACTCTGGTTTGGTTTCAGATATAAAAATAGAGGAAAATGACGATCTCACTATTGTAGAAAAACCGTAGAAAACTATTTGGAGAGTGAAGGTTGAAATTTGGTAAAGTTGATTCCGTTGTTTTTCAGAGAAGAGAGAGAAAAGGAAAGAGAGGAAGAGACGCTTTAGACGTTACCACAAGAAATGTGCGAGAGGAAGAGTTTTTGGTGAATGCATTTGGCTGGCTGAGAGACAGTTTGTAAAGGAAGAATACTTTGAAATGTTTGGAGTCTTACGGGCATGTTGAGCTGAACCCGAACATGTGTGGACGCCAATTCAAGCTGTGAGAGGTTTAACGAACCACATCCATTTATGTAGCTGGGGTTTCGGTCGTTAAACATAATGGAAATTGCACATCTCACCATTCGGCTCCTTAAACTAGGACCTCCTTAAAACTTTCATATTTATAATCAAACCCTGTGGTTTCAACTTCTCCATTTTCATACATCACCCTATTTTTACCATCATCCCATTCCTTCTTTAACGCACTTCTCACTCTGTTTCTCCCACAACAACTCCAAAATCCCGCTAATTTTAATTCACGACCAAAACTTTTTCAATCTTTACCATATCTCCTCTCCTTGCATCTTCCCCGTCTCTCTTTGCAATACTCATTTCTGTATCATTTTCACAAAATGTGTTTCGCAAACCCAACTTTTACACCACAGCTAAAGCTTGTACTAATAAAACAATCACAATTTCCATCAAATGGTCAGAGACTAAAAATTAACCTTGTTTCCTATATTTTCTGCGGAATAATCTGGCTGCCCGAAAAAATTCCACCAGACTACACACACATTTGTTTTGTTTTATTTTTTCCTGGATCTTCCATTAGAAAATAAGCTTGGGGTTGGGCTTTAATTCAGTTCCGTGCCTCCAGTTCTAAATTCACACTTGCTTATTAGCATTCCGTTCACGGAATCTAATTTTCAATAGAAATTGTCACTAACTGGTCCAAAGGGCGGCTTTATTATATTTGAGCTTCAGGTGCAAACGCTTTTTACAAATTAATAGATTTTATTCCTAGGAATTCTGGAGACTGTCAATGAGGAAGGAGGAATTCATAAAGGGAAATGGTGGGGTTGCAGGTGGAAGAAGTGGAGTCCGGAATGTTCGCATGGGTGGTGTGCTGTATGAATATTCTATATGATTTAGTCCATCATCATCTCTCGAAGCATATTTTTCTTACGGTGCGGGAAAGGAATAGGAAAAGTGTGGGATTATATTTGAGTAAACCCTGAGGAGAGGAGAATATAAGAAGGAGAAATAAGTAAAAGGGAGTGTGAAATTAATCCGGATTTAATTCCAAATAAGCACAACGTCCCTGTGTGTATGTGATGATTCTACGATAGAATTACTTATTTTTTGCCAGAACCAGAAATCATTTTTAATGCATAACGACTGACTGAATACAAACTGTGTTGTCAAAACGGGAAATTAATTTGGTAGTCAGGATTTTGCAGTTGGGAACGCAGGATTATAAAAATGAAGTTGGTCTTTATCAAAGATTCCAACACATGAGTCTATAGTGTCGGTGCATTTTTCTTCCTCATTCCTCTGGATTTCCGTCTGGTGGATTTGTCGCGGAAGAGAAATGGAGCTTGGTAGGAAATTATGAGCAAAGTAGATGACATGGTGAGTGCTGGCCGTAAGTTTGTTATTTACTGGACGGCTGTACACAAAAGATACGGGATGAAGCATACGACGGCGGACGGGGAGAAGTGGGAAAAACTCAAAAGAAATAAGGAGGAGTGTATAAGGGAAAGGCTTTGAAGCTCGACGCAATTTGTACAATTCTTCCGCATGTTTACTTGTGGTAAGGAGCTTCTTATTTTCCCAGAAGCTGTCGTGTACTTATGTGTAGATATGTTGGAGTGTGCTGAATGTTGCATACGAAGAGGAAGCCGTTGGTGGAGGGAATGAAAAGAAATTTTTTCAATTTCTTTTCTTCCTCCCAACTAAATAGACTCTTGTCAGGTTTTTATGGAAAGTAATTCCGCAAATTCAAAATGGAGTGTGAAAATGAAGGAGACAAGTATAAATATATAATATTTGACAAAAACCCTGCCATGTCCTGTAAGTTGATAGGTAATGATAATTGAGTAGGGAAAGCATCTGAGGGCTGCGGATGAGGCTCCACTTCCTCCTCTTCTTCTTCGTCGTCTTCTTCTTATATTACACCCATTTTAAAAGCACATCCTTATTTGTACAGCCTCACCACACATTTATGTACGACCAATGGCTATGCAACTCAGGGAGCGACCAATTCAAACTCTTCCAATTATTTTCTCTTTGCCAATTTTTTCAAATGATTATTTTGGATTTTTTAAACGGGAGATTTTGGATTTTTTAAACGGGAGATTTTGCATTTTTTAAACGGAGATGTTGCATTCTTCAAACGGAGATTTTGTGTTTTAAAACCGAGATTGTAATTTGCAGTGTGTTCTGATGAATTAAATGTAATAGAGATGAGGAAATAGTTGACGTAGTGTTAAATTGGAGGTCGTGCAAATAGAGCGGTCACAGAGCGTGATGATTGAATTGCTCCCAGAAATCATGCGAAAAGCATATGAGTTTGGAAAGTAAATACTATGAATGAGTGTGCGGATATAAAGAGCGTGTGGGACATGCTCGATTTCATGAGGCGTACTCATATACGTATTATTATTTGAAGAGCATTTGGCTGCGTTGTTGGAGTCGTACAGAGATATGTACGTCCATCTGCCTCATCTGTGAGCCACACACTTGGAATATGGAAGATTAAAGTGGTGTAAACTGGAATGCGTACTATGTCCGTAATGGAAATATGGTTGGGCTATAACGACCTCCTGACTTCCAGTGCATATGGGGGAAATATGCAGTGCTGAGGAGAAAAGAAGAAAGTTTTGTTGACATTCTTCCACTCCACAAATGTCAAGTCATTTGTGTCCCTCATGTTCAATTCGCTTTTGGTTCAGACAGGCCCACTCAACAGTTGCTTTACTTTTACTTATGACATCTCATCTTCTATAGTAGATGCGTTATCCCTAATGCCAGCCCTACTCAACCATCCTTCCCTTCCATTCCCACAATCCTCCTTCTCTACCCTTAATGCCTACCGGATTTTTATTCACCGTCCAACTTTTATTACCACAAATGTTTATTACAACCGATTTTTATTCCTCCTTTTCTCCCCTTTAAATACTCACAGCAGGTTGTAAAACAGTTACTTCCCCAGTAAATAAATGAGCTACAAGAAAGGAATTCTCTAGAGTTTAATAAGGCTTTTCATGTTTTTACATCAGTCAGGATTACAAAACGGGAATCTTCAAAACTATGGCATGGCTAACATTTTTGCATTTCCTTTAACGAGTTTTCCTTATTACAATGAGCATTTGCTTTTGAACTCATATTTTAAATTTTTTAGAACCTCGAAGGAATCTCCAAGTTTTTATAATGCTATACATACATATTTTGCTATGGGCAGGTTGCCTTTGTGCGGGTGAATATTTTGAAGAATTCCAAATTGTGATTCAAAATGTGCATTAATTAAAGGGGAAGAATGTGTGGGAGTCAGATTTTTCAGATATTTGCTCCCGCTTTTTACGCAACAGCTTGCTTTTGTGAGGCGCTCTTCCGAAGTTGAGTCAAGTAAAAGAAAGGAGCAGCTGGGCATGAGGCGCATTGCTGGGAAGAAGGAGAAAGAAAGAGAGAGAGAGAAGGAGAGGAATTGTGGAGAGTGTGTTATCCCCAGCCTGGCCGTGTATCTCGGGAGTTGACTGTTGTGCGGATGAGATGGAGTTTAATGGGAAGTAAAGGGGGATTCCCTAGACTCAAATTTGCAAACACCATTTAAGCCGTTGTCTGCACTCCCATTAACCCTAATGTCTAGCCCTCCGATGAAGTTCTCCGATATGCAAAATACTTTCTGCATTGCTCGCATACTCTCGTCGACTTCTTCTCTCTCTTTCTTCAGCCCCACATCCCGCTCATCTCCTTCTCATCCCGCTCTTCTTCTTCTTCTTCCCATCCAGATATTCTTTCCGTGGAGAATTCTTCAAGAAAGGGAGATAAAATATAATACGTGGAACATCTTCTGGCAGAGAGGTCCAACGCTTTCCCACTACCACTCACGGCATGTAAGCGTGCATAATAATAGAGCAACCAAATCCACGGCTCGTTTACTTTTTACAGCAACTTCATCTCCGTTTTATCCGCGTCCTCCAAAACTCCAAAAGCGTACACACACACACACACACACGCAGACATTACAGAGCGGACAGGCACCTTCTGCTTCCAGAGACAAGTGTCTTTTACATCCCAACGGCCCTTTCCCATTCCTCCACGGACATGCATACAAGCACCGTAGTACATATGTACATACCCTATGTTAAACATATATTCCTGACATACACGCTCCCTTTGAATCTCCATGCCTACCGGATTTCCAAGTGCAACGAGTTCTTTTTTCTGTGATAAGTGTAGACCAACTGTAGACTTCACTCTAAACTTTACTATGTAGACTCAGTGGTGGGCCCCATAAACATCGCGTTATCTCAGCAGCTTCCAGTCCGCATTCTTAGGGAGAAAGCTCAGAGCTTGAGAGAGAAAAGGAGGGCTGGCCAGGTGAGGTTCGGGGAGTAGGGAATGAATTTTTAACCACACGACCATCACTTCAACCTATTACTTATTAGGACTTGCATTAGCACCAATTACCAGCAAACAGATTTTATCTCGCGGGACTAATTGAAATAAACTGTAGCTCTTCAAACTAAATGCTCCGACTTAGCCTTCCAACCTCCTCCAACCTCCAAAACTTCTTTACGCCATGCAATTCCGTCATAACTGCATGCTGCTTATTTTTATATACTTTACTCTTATTTCAATTAACATTTCCCTTAAATTTCCCTCTCAGCAAATCCCATCGTCCTAGATCCAAATTTCAATTTAGACTTCCCTCAGTCGTCGGAATTAACTTCAATTATTATTAGAGTTGAATTACGTTTCATTATCAACTTTTGTACGGAAAATGTAGATCCTTGTAACCTTTTGTATCTACACAAAAGGTTTGATTAAAAAAGATCTCATTAAAAAGATTTCATTTAAAAAGTTTGACAAATTCTAGGGTTCAAGACTCCAAATCCTGTGAGATAATTGAAACAAATTTTAAATTGAAATAGGATAAGCTAAAATAGTTGTAAACAGGAGAAAATGTAAAATCAAGAGCGTCAGAAGCGTAGAAATTGCTAAAGAATTTGTAAAGAAAAGAATGGAGATGGCTGACAGAATTGGTGTAAAAATGGGTGAAGCCCAGACAATCAGCGGGAGAAGTAGAAAGAAGAAGTGGGAATTCACGCCTTGGATTTCAACCTTTGGCTTTTGTAGGACTGAGTGAGACGAAACCATTACCCGAGTAAGATGAACCCAGAAACCTTTATAATGTAGACATTACAATCGTCCATTTCAGATTGGCAAGCCCTACTACTACTAATGGCCAGAGTGGGAATGGAATGTTGAATGAAATTTGAGAGTTCGTCCCTTAGAGCTTCATCTCGTCTCAGCTTACACCCGGCCCGGCGGTAGTCTTCCCTACACTCTCAGTCTTCTCCTTCTTCTGACAGCAAATAGCTTTCGTCAAGTTGTACATAATGAGCAAATTGTAATGATACTCATTACAGCGACAACAGTTTTTTCACCCGCGATTGTCTCGTTCCAACGTTTTTATCCCATAAGAGCCTTCCAATCCAAAATGCACAAAGGCTGATGGGAGGGAATGGGAATGGCGGTAATGAGGAAAAGCCGGGATGGCTCCTTCTACTAATTTGCATTCCTTGATTCCCCTTCAATTTACTCAATGAAATAGCAGACTACAAGATTTTCATGTGCAGATGGTCGGCGGGAGTACAAATCGGTCACGTTGCTCCTTCCCCTGTCGGAGCGTATAGCGTGTGTCTCATTTTGAGAAGGCGACATGAGACAGGAAAAGAGAGAGAGAGAGAAGGAGAGAGAAGAGAAAAAGAGAGGAAACACTTGGAAGGAAAGTGCTTCCATGTGAGTCGTGGGATTGAATTACGGGAGTAGTGGAGCTATTACAGTAATTGTTTACATTTGCAAATGGCATCCGGAGTTAAAATGAAACAGCTTAGAAGTCAAGTAGGAACTTGAGAATTCTCTTTTTAATTTCGGAATTTCCCTGGAAAAAAACGGGAATGGGAATGGGCTGGGAATGAGGAAAAGGAATTTGGAAGGATCCTTTGGAAAAAATCAGTTGAGTGAGTGACGATAAATGAGAATGTGTTTTCAAGAGTAAAATTAGGATTTGCTTGAATGGGACTAATAAAGGGTTGGGTGTGAACTCTGTGAAGCAGGGAAGTCGCACTTGAAAGGGGAGAATAAAAAAGCGGACGTGGGGTATAGTGTGTATTGTGTATAGTGAGTTATTTGGTTAATTAGTGTTGGGGCATTTATCAGGGAGAGAGAGAAAGAGAAGAGAGAGAGAGAGAGAAATGCCAATGAGGATGGATGAACAAGGTAAGCGGTTGTAGCAAGGAAATAAATGGAGTTTTGCTCCTTATTAAGATAATTGGAGGGAGAGTGGGGGTAGGTGCAAAGCCATAACTCATGTTCCTCACACAAAGTCCTAATTCTCCCAGGCCTTAACGTTGATAAATTTATTCATGTTTTTCTTTGCGAGAGCTTGAGATGGTCGAGACCGTTTTCGAATCCATTATTGCTAATGCCCGGGTCGACATTTACCCATTAGAGATATAAATACCGGTTACGGAAACTCCTTTGAACCTACAATATTAAGGAGCGTCGAGTCCCCAGCGCATTCCAGACTCTTCCTAATTCTCAAGTCTATCGTGCTCTCTCTCTCTCTCTCTCTCACTCACTCACTCACACTCTACAATGCTCTTTTACCCGATCTAAGAGTTGCTGAAGCCAAAAGTGGATGGATTATATCAACTCGAATTAGCTTGGGAATTTCATTGGGAAAAGGTTCCATTCCATCAAAGTCACTTCTGATTACGCACCAAACCGCCTGCTCTTCCTTCACTTTACAAAAACAACCTTTTGCTCCAGGGGCCGTTCAAGTACAACGTTCCACATCAGCTCACACACCGCTCAGCTCAACATTTCCCATTCGTCTGAGGTTCATAGAACATTACAGATTCTCATAGAAGAATACAGATTCTTATAGAAGATAACAGATTCATCCGAAATTCAGCTAGAAAAATATTTTAACATCCCTTACGACGGAATTTCAGTCCGTCCAAGCTGAACGGACCCTGGAAAGTTCTTGTATTAAGGAAATAATAGGAAAGTAGCCTCGCCGCGGCAGACTGAACCTTAAGGTCAGTAAAGTAGAAGCTTGCTATGCGCCTGGCCAAGTTATAGTTCCTTCGTTGAAGAACTTTAAGAGGAGGCAATTAATTTTCTCCTTAATTTATTCCCCCTTGTTTTTTCCCCTAACTTTTTCCGTAACCACCTTTTTCTTCCTTACTATTCTTCTTCTTTTTCCGGTTCATTAGTCCAAAGTTTTCGTTAACGTAATCCACTCATTTAAATTGACATTTTTCCATGCTCCCCTTCTCAGCTCTAATTACCTCCAAGTCTCTCGAGGCAGGCGGGAAATTGCGGAATCAGAAACAAGCCCAATAAATTAACAAGTGCTTCAGTTTATTGCTCTTGCATTCCCATCAAATCCCACAGTGAATCCGACACACCTCAACAGCTTATTTTCCCATCTCAGAACTATAACTCCACAGAGGTCTTGAAGATTGACTTAAATAAGAAATAAATAGAAAATAAATAATAATTAAGTAATAATTGTGCTTAAAATTAGCTTTCAAAGATAAAAGAGAAGTCGAGTGAGGATAAGTGGAGAGCTTGGGATCGGTGAGTAACAAGGAAATAATTACAAAGAATTTGATGTTCGAAGACTGGAGAGCACACACTCCGGCTGTTCTCAATTGCATTAGCTTTTCTGTTTGACCGCGTGTCTTTTTGGCGAATGGGAATTTAATTTGACGCAGACACACACACATTGAAGGTTGGGATGGGAAATGATCCATTATGGGAGCATTTAGCTGGATGAGAGAGTTCTTATACAGGGAGCATATGTGAAGATGTAAAAAAGGAAGGCGGGAGGTTGAGGAGGCTGGAAATGCAGCGGATGCGGATGAGAGGCTCCGGTTTGATTTGTCGCGGGAGTGAGGAACAAAGGTTAAGTTGGTCGATAAGTCGACTGTAAGTACGTGCAAAACTGGCCGTCGTCCGTTTTGTGAAGGGAGTAAATCTATATTGAAGGACGTTACTCTTGAAATAACGTGCTGATAGAGAGACTGTGGAAGTGGGGCGGAAATGAGAGGGGAAAAGAAAGCGAGGAGGAGAAAGTGAAGATGGGAAAAGGAGAAGAAAAGCCACAGCTGGGGTTTCCCTTGTCGACCATCCTATCGATTACTCATTCACATGATTTGATTGTGGTTCGGGTAGAGATTTGAAAAGTAAAAGGGTCTTTTCCATCCAATCACCCTTGTCTTCCTCCTCAATCCCAACTTACATGATCATTCTAAAACTTTTCATAATGGACATCCCCGCGATATTGGCTCTGTATTTATACCAGAGATGTTATAGGAATAAGATAGTTGGAGGGAGTGGGAGAGTTGGAGGAAAAATTCATAAGCTGTTCCTGCGGGACTATTTGGTTTTGGTTTCGGTACAGAGTGCTGTGGAGAAAAGAAGGAGTGGTGGTGATTGTGTTGGGCTTGTCGGCTGAGAATAAGAGCGCGGAGTCCGGCATAAAGGAAGGAGTCTTCTGATCCTTTTACATGGTAATGCGGGATCCTTTGTGTAATCATGGCTGTAGTTACTCACTCGCCATTCTGCTCCCCATAAATTCATCATAAAAGAGGACATTATATGCACGGAGGAGATAGGCCGGAGCGGAGATAAGGCTCATCCGAATCCTTTTATGAGGCCACACTATATTCCGAGGACCGGATCAGGACTTAACAACCCTCCTGGTGATATATTGGCAGCATCTCGGAGTCCGCAGATATTTGCAAGCCGGCTTAATTTATGTACAGATACTTATATCTCTCCATTGCAAGAGTCCTCCCTTTCCCCTATACACAATGCTCCTCCGCAGCGTCTTTATTATTATCAGTAAATATTCCTTACCAAATGGAAATATAGGCCGGGAATATCCATTACAAAACACAGTCGCTCCGTCTCGTAAGTAAGCTCTGACTTCATTATTAAGTAAGCATGCCGATAAGCCTTTCCTTTTTCCACACTTCCTCCTCAACGTCTTCCGTGCCCCGTGCGCTCCCAGCGCCTGCCTCCAAAACAGAAAATCCCGATCTTGAAAGCATTGGAAATTCCATGCCAGTTTTGATTTATGACGGGAAAAAATAAGTGACATAATTTTTAATGGCTTTGTCAAGTCTCCTGCCAGACCCCTCAGTACATATCGGCGTATACTAATATCTATACTAAATATCTGTCTATCAGCCTGTGTGTTCAATATTGTGTTCAATATTGTCTGTATATATCCCGTAAGGTCATTCCGGTGGAATTACATATTTGGGAGGCTGTATAGCTTTCTGGAGTCTGTATAACTGCATGTAGGGCGAGGAGACATAAGTTGCTTGCTCGTAATTTCGGTAGTAAGGACAAGGCAGAAAAGTCTTGTGAAGAGATAAATCGCTTGGGAATAAGATTACTCCGGACCTACATTTGATGACCGCGTCTTCCATTTTATCGGAAAGTTGGTCCGTCTATGTACTTATTGGGCTGACAGCGTCCGAGGCAATTGTGAGTTTCGGGGGAGAAAAGTTGAAAGGTGCCATGTCAGTGGTAATAGATAGAATGGACTGGACATGACATTCACGGAGGTCAGGGCGTCCAAACTTAATCGGAAAGCCATCCATCTCCCATCATATTACGCTCTGACAACGACAACATACATTCACGACCACCTTTATTCCTCTCTCTCACTTTCTCTCAATTTCCCTCACTGGCTCATTCAAAAACACTTTATTCCAACCTCCAGTCTCTCATCCCCTCTGATGATTTCCCCTTTATTTGCGGTATTAATGCTCCGCAAGATTAAATGTCAAGTCCATCCGCTGAGCTTGTCATTAAGGTTGTGAGCAAGCTAATTTTTATCATTGACCATGCAGCGCGGGGTTTATGAGGAAGGACGGAGAGCGTTTGTCCTGCGAACCCACCCAATCCCTTATTCTTTCCCGTGGACCTCAAGACAGTCCGGTGATCAATCAATGTAAACCGCACCATAAAAAATAAGCTTGGCTGAGCACTACTCTTCCGATTTACAACGCCCTGGTTAAACATTCCCCCCACGCTCCCAGCAAAATTTAGTGCGAAGTGCCAGAGAACAAGCCGTATTCCTTGATTCCTTATAGATCCGCCATAACTCCCAACACTTCTGTATTCAGATTATACACCTCAGTCTCAGCATTCCCCCGCCATTCCTTATAAGGGACTGTCCGATTAAACCGATCCTCAAATTTCTCTGCAAACCCCAGCAGATCAACAACGTCCTTCGACCTTCAGAATAATTCTCTCTCTCGGAGATCCGCGTCTTCTTGAAAGACCCCTGCCTACAAGGGTATTCATGCCTCTCAAACAATTCTATATAGGTAAGTAGAAATTTATGGAGGCATTTGTGGATTGGAAAAGCCTTTTTGGCCATGGATTTCCCCACCACGGCAAACCTTCCTTTGGCTATTTTTATCCTGATAAGGATTTGCAACCCTACAAATTATTGTTTTCGAAAGGCGAAGGAGTAACCGTTTTGTAATCACATTCATCTTTCCCCCTTTTTTAAAAGGCTATTATTATGTCTCAAGTAGCAAATCATTTCTCAACTAATGTGCTTTCCTCCCATAAAAAATCTCCCTTCAGGCATCTGCATTGCTTCCATTTGAAACCCTGCCTAAAAGGCCTATAACATAAAGGCAAGAATGACGAATTTCCTAAAGAGTCCATATTATTTACCATGAGATTACCTAGATAAATTTTCTATGCACGTTGGTCAATGCTAAATTCAGGTTGCACACACAATACAAGTATCATTATAATAGATACGGTAAATAATATACGTCCTAATAAGCATTGCCATTGTGAATTAATGAATTTTGACAAAAAATTCATTACTATTTAGGCTTAAGGAGAGATGTGGAAGAAAATGATCTGGAGGTTGGAGAGGCGTTGGACTGAGTGAGTGGCGGGAAAGCGGAAGTGGCTCTGCAGAGCAAACATTTCAATTTGGGCTGCCCATTAAATTAATAGAGGGATCATAATATGAGAAGGCCAAGAGGAAATGAGGCTTGTCTACGTCTAAAGTAAGCCAGGAGAGTAAAGTAAGGGAGATCCAAACAAGCAGGGCTAGTTACAGGTTAAGGAACATTAGTGCATATGTATATGCTGTGTACAGTATAGGAGAGGATCGCAGAAACGTTGGCCGCAAAAAGGTGTAACGGAAGGGAGCGGCGGAATTGGGGTGAAGAAAGAACACGCGAGAAAATTGTTGGGATTAGACGGGAAACAAGGATGTGGAGTCAGAAAGTGTATCTAGGAAAGCTGACGGACATTTATCTTGCCACCTTTTGGAGTCGATAAAAATGTCTGGAAGTGGAAGGGAAACTCTTGTTGGTTTTAGAGTTTGATGGTTGGAAAGTTGGCCGGATATTGGAATTCGAGTAAAATAGTACATCGGAGGGTATCTCAAAGAGGGGCCTGAGTATCTCAAAGAAACAACAAGACAAATAATGTCCATGTGGATTGATGCCTGAGTGAGTTGCTCCTCCAAGTTTTTCCTCCGCAGCTTCGCAGTCTTCAAGGAATTCATGTCCTTCGTATCCCCGCGTTCCAAATTATAGAAAGTAAAGAGATGCGTTTCCTTCCCTTTACGGTCTTTTATGTAACATGTACCTATATAGATACCTATAAGGTATACTCTGTGCGCTTATATGTAAATATACTTATCTATGCTTTGTGTGGTAGAAAACCATAATAATGCTTGGCCATAAGCACGTATAGCGATAGTTGAATAATGTAGTAGGGGAGGATTGTGGAAAAAGTCTAAAAATAAAAGCATAAGGCTCGGCTGGTGAGGATGAGTTGCTTCGTGCCTCATTTCATTCCTTAGATACATATAGTAGGTACTTTTCAAGCTGCTGTGTTGTGGAAGGAATTCTGCTGTTGGTGAAATAAAGAAGAAGAAGGAAAGAAATGGAAAGAAGTGGCTGGAGGCAGGTCTTTTTTCAGTATCGTCACCAAGGAATCCTTGAAAATCCATAATGTTAACTAACCCCGCGGCAATGGTCATGGAAGAAGATAAGGACGACTGTGTCTTCCCCGCTTCCTCATGGTCTTAGTAGATCTACTCCACCGCCGGGAGGTTTTGAAAAAAAAAGAAAACAGTGGCAAAGTATGTTTGACATGAAGTCAGGTCTACTAGTGTAGAAAAGGAGCTCGTGACACTTTTATGGGAATGGCGTGATTTATAGTCACATTTCAATATCCCCAGCAAATCTCGGTTTTACTGATCTTATTTTCCCCTCCTTTTTTCTCTCTGTCCTCCTGCTTTTTCCCACTGCCAAAATGTAAATTAGAGTCAAAATAAGGCTATTCACGTAGATGGTCGATGGAAATTTATGCAAATACATTATTTCATAGTCTCTATAGCACATGATTTTACCCACGCAAACGACTTTTCACTCTTCCTCCTTCAGCTCCGAGATGCACTTTTCCTCTCCTCAGACAAGGATTACACCTCATCCTTTGCGCTTACTCTCCAATCCTCCTTTCCGTATTTTTACATTACTACCTATTTTTATTTTGACTATAACCTGAAAAAAAACTACAAATATTTGCAACTCACAAGTTGTAGCACCATCATCACAAATTGTCTTTGCATTGACTGCGATGAAGATGGAGAGGGACGTTGTTTCTTATTGCCTCTCCTTAAGTATTTCCTCAGTGCACACACACGTTTTATTGGCAAGGAGCCTTAGTTGGCCTTAGTTGGCCAGAATATCATTATCTCGCTGTCATTCCGTCAGATATTTCATCTCCCACATTACTCTCTTCCTCTCCCTCTCCTCACTCCAATTCTTTCATGGATTTTACAAGGAAAGTATAGGAACATCCGATCTTTGCAGGAGCATCCCGAGCTAATTTTACATGCTCATTTGACGATTGACAACAATGCCAAAATTGTCGACAGCTCGTGTTAAATAAGACCGATAGAGAGACTGTAAATGGAGAAAATTGGAATCACATTCATCAATGTCTTGTCACCTGCCTGTTATCAGACTTGGTTTCTAGAAATATCTGGGGATTCCTTGTCCCAATCCAGTTGATGAGGAACGGGTCTTTCAATGAGCAATATACTTTTGTTTCATTTACCGAATCCCTGATTGCGTTTCTCGTTCAATCATTTGGCACTTCTATGGAATTTGTTGGATATGAATATACTCAAGCAAATTAAAATTGTGCACCAATTTCCAACACAAAGTAGTTTCTATATACCAACCATAGTATTAGGCAAAAGCAAATGTTTGTCGAAGTTGTACAAACAACACGTAAGATACAAGGTTTTTTGTAAAATACAGTGGAAACTCTTTATAACGCTCCACTTTAAAGCTCCAAAACGTGTTCACCCATGAATGGATGAACAACATTCTTTTATAAAACACTCCAGTGAACTATTTATATCTAAAATGTAAACTAATCCTGAATGTCCAAGTTGTATTATCTTGTCTAACTTGTATCAATATGCACTATTTGTAACTGACGTTCAATCCATCTACTTACCTGTAGTTACCTCCGAAAAGTTTTTTCTGTATTTATTCTTTGGCGATAAGCCATCCGATTACTCATTTGTATTTTACTTATAACATTCCGTACGGGAATATACCTGTATTTCATGACTCCGTAACCATTAGAGCCCTACAAACTCTCGACAAGGAAACATCTCCTTCCCAATCGATACATACGCACTACCATTATTTACTTTCAGTTTGGTGTTTTTAAAGCGTTTCATTAAAGTTGATTATTACAGAAACTTGTGCATTTTATAATTTTTCAGCATACTTTTCCGCATCGAATACACCCTACGATAATATCAGTCCAACTCATCCAAGAACTATCAAAATGCAACAGAAGAATATCGAGAAACAAAATTTGACGTGAATTTATTCCTGAGACAGAGAACCTGCTTCCGCTATAGGGAGACTGTCCTTATAAGGATTTCCATTATAAGCGAGACTGCTCTTATAAAGAGGTCTGTTATAGGGAGACTGCTCTTATAAAGTATCCGATATAGCAAGACTGCCCTTATAAAGAGGTTCGGTATAGAGAGTGTCCCTATATAGAGCTCTGTTATAAGAAGATTGCCTTACAAAGAGCTCCGGTATAGCGAGTCTGCACTGTACTTCGTTCATGTTTGTAATTTAGCCTATCAGAGAGAATGAGGGTTGGTTTGTGAAAAAATTTATTTGATAAACATATAAAATAAAATTTTTCACAAACCAACCCCAAATACTTGTATATAAAAATGCATGTGTATTTTCAATGTA
>JAQGAK010001741.1:0-27328 GCA_034696945.1 Lipothrix lubbocki | reverse complement strand
TCGGCGTTGTGAGCCATAATGATGGGTAGACAATTTTCATTAGCATGTGATATGAATTTGTCAAGGGCCAGTTCCTCCAAAGTCATTGGGTCCACAAGCAAAAGGGACATATAAAATACAAGATACAAATGCATGATAGCAGCAACTGAAATGTATTTCAGTTATTAGTTATAGTCCAGAAACTTCTAGCTCAAACAAATTGATAATGTAATTACCAGCAGGCACTGTACTTAGCCGTTTGAATTAAATTGGAAAAATTATTCATGTAGTCAAATAGATTGGGCACATGACCTCTTTTAGGGACAAGAGATGATAGTAAAATATTACTTTGTGTGTATGACTTGGTCAGTTGGTGAAACTGACTTAAAGAACATTATTTATAAATAGCACTTGAGCAAATATTTCCTTTTTTAAGCCGCATACTACATACGTAGATTGTGTCATGCAACGGTATGTTGTTTATGTTTTAGTTCTGCATTAGCCACCACGTCTATAGTTTTCATCCTGTGGTTATTCATAAAAAATTAAATTGTTGTAATAATTAATTAAATAATAATAATTAATAATTTTCTGCGAAATTAATAAATTTCTGGCAAATTAAAATTTAAAAAAAATGGGTACATTTTTATTTTATTTGTTGTTTCTGTGTTAATTACTACGAATTAACTTGTTAGCATAAAATTTGAATACATTTTACAGTTAATCGAATTTCAACTGAAAATGAAAGGAAATATTATTTGTTATTGGGAAATTTCTTAAAAACTGAAATTGTACTGGGAAGTTTATTTAAAATTAAATCTACATCTAAATTATGCTTCAAAAATTGGAAAATTAAAAATGCCAAATTAATTTAGGACAATTTCTATATTATTTATTAATAATTTTCTTCGATGGGTTGGTAGCAAAATTGAATCGAAAAAAATTGCTAAAACTATCGGGTAACAGCTTCCATAAAAAAAATAAGGTAATTTGTAATACTTGTGCAAATATAATGTAATCAATAATATGGGTAATTAAGTTCACTGTGGTGAGTAAGCACAATAAGTTTATTTAGAACAACGTTTCGAGCGTCTGCTCTTCTTCAGGTTCGTAGAAAGAATGAAAGAATTGGTATAAAATATAAAATGAATATTTTTTGAAAAAGCGTAAATGTCAACATTTTTTAAAAAATCAGTTTTTTTGAATTTGAAATGCAGTTTAAACAAAAAATTTAGGCTCAGATAACCCCGGGGTCGCCATTCCCGTCGCCGAACAAGTCGTCCTGAGGTTTTGCAAGTCAGACAAACGAAAAATCCCAATTAAGACCAGGTGGTTCAAAGGATTTGAATCTGAATATCATTCTTCGTTCGGTATTTTCTCGAATTTCTTTAACTTTTGAGGTATACTGGAGTACTGAGACTTTCATATTTTCAATAGAATGATCGCGTAGATTGAAGTGTTGACCTACTGGAACTGGAGTGTTATGGTTGATTGAGAAACGGTGTCCCGTCATTCTTTCCGCCAATGTTTTGGAAGTTTGTCCGATGTAAATTACGTCAGGGCATGTTTCACGATCACATTTTATTGCATAGATGATACATTTTGAGACACAAGAGTATCTATCTTTAAGGTGAAAAGTAGTACGTTTGGCAGTAACTTGTCCCAGTTCCAAAACGTAATCACAATTAGCACATCTGGAGCGCTGACAAGGGAACGTTCCAGGGTTATTTGGGATTATTTGGGATGGTAGAGATGCACGTACCAAGATCTGTCGAAGATTTGGGGATCGACGAAATGACTTTAGGGGTGGTAAATCAAATCCATTTGAATTTGCAGAAACAGGAATGATTGATTTAAATATATCAATCGTCTTCGTAGCAAGTTCGGAGTTCAATGGGGAGTATGTTAGTACAAGAGGGATGCGATCGTTTGGTTTAGGGTTGTTAGACGTTCTGGAGATCAGAATGTACAGTAGTACAGTTAAATATTGTTAACAATTAAAATCAAAATGACATATACAAACATTTTGTTATAGTAATTCGCGAGTTAAACACGAATTATATTTGCGTAATTTTTCTCGATTTAGTTTTAGTTTCAGCTAAAATATCTTGACTGTTAATATAAAAGAAATCCTAATAATTTTATTTATTAGTATTCTGTTTCAATTTACTAGCTGAGCTGGTGTCTTTCTGGTATTCTGGTGTGGTAGATTATAATAGGTTATATTTTTCAATTATTTCCGTTTTAGTTTTATATTCCAAAAGATGTCGCTAGTCGCTAATGTCGCAGTTTGCTGTTCTACAGCGAGCCCAGCACCAGCATGGTCAGTCAAAATGGCGGGTTAGCACTTGAAGTTAGCACTTTGCGCACTTAAATTTACAATTTGGACAAAAGCACGCAATGCAGCAATTAATTGTAGCAATAATTTTATTATTAAAATTATGGATTAAAATCCGCCCACCAAATTACACACAAATAAGCAACTGTAAATTAAGCATAGGAAAAGATTCGTCAGATGTTAAATTCCGCAAAGCAAGTCATAGAATTGCCAATACCAAGAAATTCACTATAATTTACCAAATAAGTCACTTATTATTTCGATCAAACATCGATGATCCTAAATTGTTGAAGCCTCCGAAGTCTTACAGTTAAACATGTCAACTTCGTCTGACTACAAAGAGAACAACAACGGAGAACAATTTGTGGTAGGAGAAGCTAAAGCCATAGAGGAACAAGTTCCTCATATGGAACCAGCATCCAAAGGAACTTATTCCGGTAACCACAGTAATAAGAGGAAGTTCTCCAATACATCTAAAGATATTTCCACGAATATAACTGGTAGACAGAAATCCTATGGTGGTAATACATCATCGAAAAAATATCCTGGAGATTACGGGGGCTACTCCTACGATAGAAGCCAAAAACCCAACAAGTCTAGTTATGATTACACGGACAGGGATTCTAAGTATGATTACTATGGGTCAAAAGAAAGCTCGAGAAAAAGGTCCAATGGGTCCAAAAGGCGACGCTCATCTCGGGGTTGCGATCGTGGTACGTACGAACTACTAATAAATTAAATTTGAAGTAAAGTGTAATTGGATTTATTGGAAAAAGATAATCTAATCAAAATATTAGTTATTATTGCTTATTATATTACATAAAATATATTATATTAAAAAAATTAATTAATTTGTGTTTAAAAAAAAATTATTTCCCAAAAGTTTTAAAGGGATTTTAAATTAATTTTAATAATTTACAGACGACAAACATCTTCGCACCAACTCCATCACACATGTACTCTGCAAGCTCTTAAAATTCCAGAACTGTTGCACGCAAACCCCAAATATTTGTGTGAAGTTCCCGGATCCGTCAATACCAGCTCCATTTCGGAAACCGCCCCAAATCTGTTTCTACCCGAATAGATGTTGTTGTCCAAATCCATGTTGTAGAGATCCATGTTGCGTAGATCAATGTTGTAGAGATCCATGTTGCATAGAGCAATGTTGCAGAGATCCTTGTTGTCGACCATGTTGTTGTCCTTGCCCGGAACCTCCATGTTGTTGTGCTCCGAAACCTTGTTGTTGTGGTTGTTCGCCATGCTGCTGTCCTTGCAAAACGGTCTGCTACGTGAAAAACCCTTGTTGTTGCTGGGAACCGTGCTGTCCAAAAGTTCCGAATTATAATAACTGCAATTTTTACGCGAACCAGCAGGATAAGCAGCAGCAGCAACAAGCTGATCAGAATAAAGGCTGGAAAAAGGAAAATGTAAATAAGAGCTGTAATGATAAAGATCAATATAGAAAAAGTTCTGCAACAACATACGGGAATTCCCGTTCTGTCAATTATGAGTATAAAACTGAGACTAATGACGACAAAAGTTCTAGCAGTTCTAGAAGATCATCGCCAGCAGGTTCACCAAAATATTGGGGTTCTAAAAAGCCTGCGTACCATTCTGGATCGCTGTCGGTTAAAGCTTCAACGTCTGATACATAACTGGAGAAACAGAAATAATAATTATTTAATAGGTGGCGAGATTTGTGAAATAAGTATTTCATATTCACTAACAAAAAAATAAAGAACAATTTTATTTTAGCATTGTTCAATACACTTATTCAACTTAGCGTATATTCATTATGGTAAGTGCATATGGTAAGTAAAAGATGAAGAAGCAAGTTGTTTTTGATTATTTACAGGGAGATGGCTACAAAGTAGCTAAAGCAGAACTGAAAGAACCTAATATCAGTAAAATAAATTGCACACTTCTAAAACAAATGAGTTCTTTTTCCTATGGAGTGAGATTGTGGGATGTTGGAAATAAGTTAATTTTTGTCGAAAGTTTTGCAAGAAAACACTAATTTATTTTGGTACCTATACATGCAATAGTTTAAGATATGACAGAATTTACATTATTTCTCAATTCTCCACTGACGTAATAACTTAAATCTGCAATGGAAATAAAAATTAATGAACATAGCTTTAATTGTTAAGTTAACCTAATAACGTAAGCGGAACAGATATGATAATTTTTACAGGAATTTGAACTTGACGTCACCAGAATGAAATCATGTATGTATGGTTTAGTACTATTTTCAGGAAAAATTTCACAATGGCAACTACAAAAAGCAACAGATGTAAATATTACATAATTTTGTTAACAATTAAGAAACACATGTGGTGATATGCTGATGATGGCAAACGTCAAATGGTTCTATTTGAAAATATATTTGTGTTAAATTAATTGTTGTAAGTACATTAAATAGGTATAAGAATCATTACAACAAATTGCGCAGCGATTTGATTAATTCTTCAGATGTTGAGAATTGTAATAATTATTCCAGAATTTGAAAACGTTAATAATTTATTCCTAGTTCTTTCACTGAGTTCGTGGAGAATAAAGTAATAACGTGCAAAATAAATTACGGATTAACTATTGTTGAAATTTTACACATGTATGTAATATGGATTGTTGATAATAATAAAATGATCACAATTCACAAGTGCTCTTCCATTTGGGAAATGCTTACACTTTTCTTCCATGAATGAATGTTGCTGACGGAAATTATGCAGCTGCATTGTCATTATGATTGAAATTAATTATACATTTGACGAATTAACGTATAATTTTAAAATTTTGTATAAAAAGCAATGCCAATTTTTTACGGAATCATACTTCTTCTGATAGATCAAACGAATTTGCCAGAAGTAAATTTTTATCCCAAAATGTTTCGCCACGCTGTGATTTTTGCGGTTATTGTAGCCAGCGCCTTGGCTCTTCCTACGGTAAGTTCTAGTTTGCTTCTTCTACATTAACTATTATATGTACATACACTTTATTTGAAGTAACTTTTTAAATGAATGCTTGATTTAACTAATCTTTAGGAACCAATGCCCGAAAGCCGTGCCTACTTATGTGAGTACTGAAACAATAATTTACTTTTCCTACGCTCAGTTTTTAATTTATTATCAGCGGTTAAAATAAAATAACTTAGACCTTGATAAGACAAATGTCCGATCGAGGAATGATAATGGACTTCTATTTTTTCATCTTATATTTATATAAATTATTAGTGTGCAGCGATTAATTTATTTGTCACATGTATAATTATTGTGAATGAATCTGAAATGGTTCATTCGTCGTTTAAACATTTTTTATAAGCTATGAATTTAAATACTTAAAACTTAATTTTTAATTATTTGTGAAAATAATTTTTCGAATAAAGCTCCGGGTCCATCTATATATCAAATGATGATGGGTACCCCAGCAACAACAACAACAACCACCACTCCAAAACCAACAACTAAACCAACAACAACAACAACTACTACTACTACTACCACTCCAAAGCCAACAACAACAACTACTACTACTACCACTCCAAAGCCAACAACTACTACTACTACTACCACCACTCCAAAACCAACGACAACAACAACAACAACTACCACTACTACCACACCAAAACCAACAACGACTTCTACTACTACCACTACTACCACACCAAAACCAACAACGACTTCTACTACTACCACCACTGCAGCTCCAGAAACAACAACTACTACCACCACCGCAGCTCCAGCAACAACTTCTTCTACTACCACCACCGCAGCTCCCGCAACCACAGTAGATGGAGAATCCGGTTCTTCATCAAATGAAGTACCAGATTCCTCTGAAAATGAAATCCCTCAGAACGCAACCGCACCTGAAGGTTCCACATCAACACCAGATTCATCCTCTGATGAATCCGATGAAGAACCAGATAAGACAGGAAACAGCTCTGAGGAAGGAAACTCTGCAGAGACTGAATCGGGGGGAAATAGTGGTGATGACAAAGAAAATAAGCCCGAAGATAGTTCTGATGACCAGGGGACTGGAGTATCCATGTACCCTTTCAATGTATTCTTTAGAGATGTTTTGAAAGCATTGGCTGATTTCTGCACATTGCTGGCAGCCATAGGCTATAATCATAACCTTCCTGACAATGCTGAAACAGCCACACAAGTCAGTTCTATTTTCCAGACGTACAGCGATGTTTTCGCCAACATGAAATAGAATCTAAAATCAGCAATTTCTTGTTCTAATATGTACTAAATTCGAAAAAATCTGGTTTCAATTTAATTTGCTTATCTTATTCGGGAATTAAATAAATTCGTTTATCTAATATCGGTTAAATTTTTTGTATACATAGATGTATAGATTTCATTGTATCACATTCTTTGATATTCGAATTTACTTTGGTTAGATAATATCTCATAGATCCGGATTAGCTTAGTTCTGTGAATTTCGAATATTTCATTATAATAAGTTGTGTGTTGGTTTTTCAAAGTTGAGAAATCAAATCTTTTGCTTGAATTCGTCAACGTGCATATGAGAAAACGAGAGCAGCATGATCCATCTTCATGATGAAGCTCCTTTTAATGAAGGTTTCGCAATATCTTTCAATTCCCATTGTTTCCGCACTCCTTTCCTATGTATGTATATGGCCACTGTGTGTCATAATATCCCGAAGAAGGAACCCAATGGGTGGGACACAAAGCGACAGACAACTTCATAAATAAAATCATTGAGTCATTACTGCTCATAAGAACCACATTAAAGGTACTGTAGTCTCATCTGTACATACTTGCAAACTCTATGTATCAGCATTTATTTTAAATCTGCACATCCGAGAATACCTCTAACGTTTCAATTGACGAATTTGGTTAGGGATAAATCTGATTCATCTAATTTACTTCGCCAAAATTATTCCCTTTCATCTTCATCTCCATTGACTATTACCAGAGTACACACGAAAACAAGTAACGAAAACCTTCTTGCAACACTACGCAATATGGTTTACAACTGTGAGAACATATATAGTTACATATGTATAAACAGTGAGATTCTTATATGTATATTGCTCTATTCCCATGCCTTGATACCTCCATGGTGGTGGTGAATATTGCAAAATAAATGGGAAATATTGAGCATTAATTCGAGGGGAATTTCGACTGTTGCGGAACATGCTCGACAACCTTGCATAATGCACTCCTCAATGATTCACACACAAGTTCATACATTTTAATCTTGTTTTGTCACGATTTTTTCAATACTTTATTTGTTATCTCGGAGCTGAGCAGCAGATGAGATTACAGGAGAGCAGAGAGAGAAGAGAAAGGATGTAAACTCAGCAGCAAATTATCTCAATTTAGATTCAATCCTCGCTTGTCTTTTCAGCGACGTCCAGGGTAGAAGTAGTGTATATATTTATACCTATAAGTAAGGGATAGATACTTAATTAAAAAATACAAGGCAAATTTCCAATCAGGCTCTATTCTTTTCTACTATTCACCATATCATATTGCCCTGTTGTATAAATCAATGCCCATTTCGACACGACGACGGCGAACTGTTAACAGTCACACTTGCATATCCCGAACACTGCCGTCACATTCACATCTTAAATATATTTATGAATTTCTGCTCGAATCAAATTAGCTATTGCTAGCAACTAACAAATCAATCTACAAGTACGAATCAATACTAATAAGCATAAATATTTAGCAAGTTACACAAACACAAACCCTTTCAATTGTTTCATCATGTAAATTTTTTATATTACCTGCCAAATCATGCGAGAAACCTATATGTATATTCTTTTACGTAAAAACCTGAATTTTCCTTCAATTCAAGGTTTAACTACTATGTATTTGTAATCTTTTTTAAGATTTTTACAAGAAAAGTCAGGTTTTTATCATACAATAACATGTAAGAACATCCAGGATTAGATTACACAAAATCCAAGGGAGATGTCAAATTTAATTATATACTATACCTATTGTTATATATTATACTTATCTAATAATACAAAAGGGATTACTGCATCATCGTCCTTATTTTGCTTAAAATACCTCCACTTCGAAAACCAAATATACCTATAACCTATAAGTATTATAAAAGCAATGTGAAAAATGAGAGTCGTGATGTGACAGGATCCTCCATTTGAGATAACATGTACATATGGATTTTAATAAAGCTGAGGTACCGTATAATAGTGTGCACTTATTATTACATATTGAAGTATATTGTGAGGTATAAAAGATCGAGTCATCTCAGACGAGCATGAAATCCAGGTAGTTCATTGCATTTTACCCTTTATTTAAAGTTAAAAACTCTGTGTTCGTATAAATCTATGATATAACATAATCTTCGAAGTAGAGTTAATAATGATTTAGCTATCATGAAGATGCTTACTTTTTAGAGATACTTAAAGTCTCATATGTTTCCTTTATGTCTTTTATTTTCATTTAAATCATATATGTTCACTGCTTTAATCCAATATGTTCTCTGTGCTAAAACCTTATGCTCAAGCTTATGTTTCGTTCAAATCCCATATTTGAATCTTATATAAATTCAATGTTCTCAGTATATTTAAATCTTATGTTCGCTGTATATAAATTCAATGTTCACAGTATATGTGAAACTTAAGTTCACTGTATATAAAACTAATGTTCAGTGTATGTACACCGTATGTATATACCATATGCTCATTGCAAATGACAAAAGTGCTGCAAGCTGGAATATACCGCACCTGGCAATAAGAATAGAGTTGGAATTTATGATTGTGTGACGAAAAAATAACAAGTAGCTAATAACAAAATTTTTGTTAAATAACATCTCAATAATAACATTATAATAGCAAGCCTAATCTGGAAACGATGAAAACTACATTTCATAATAATTTTTAGGATCATTTAAATAAGTTTTACATTACCATTACGTACGTACTAGATGTCTATCACAAAATCACAATAAGCATAACATGTGTGCATTTAAACTCAAATATACTTACAAGTGCATTAAATATCTAAAAAAAAGTGTGCATTAAGCACCTAAAAAGCATGTAATGCATATTAAATAACACAAAAGTGTATAGGTTTGTGCATTAAATATCTAACATTAAACGTGTTATACATAGGTTAAGCATCCCCATACTAATTGTAATGGAAGTATAAGTACGAAATCCGTAATATGTGCATTAAATATCTAATAAAGCACCATTAAGTTACATCGTCTGAATAAGCATTAAACGCCCACGGAATAACATTTAGAAGATTACAATGCATTAAATATCTTCATGGCGTAAAAGGCCGTTTATGGGCTTTAAGGAATAATAAGTAAATATATAAAATAAGTTTTGAGAGGCCTACGGGAGGGATGGCTAATCGTAAACGTAGAATTTGTACATACAAGTCAAATTACTGTATGATTATCGCTACTTTTTATGACCCACGAGATGCAGTTTGCTATGGAAAAAATAACTGCACATACTGCAAAAGTTTCACATAAAATGCGAATAAATAAGTGATAAAGGTAACAAGCAATAAATGTCCTAGAAATGCCATGGAAATTCCATGGATGGAAATACCAACGCCATCATTCTCTCTCTCCCTTGTAGCAATAATAGATAATAAACAACAAAAGCAGAAAGCTGCTGCTGTTGCCGCTGATCTTCATAGTCATCCACAATATCAAAGACAAGATGAAAGAGAAAAGATCAGTTGAAAACAGAAAAGTTTGACTGAAGGCATGAATGGAGTATGTGGCTATATGGATAGAATGTAATGAGGGCTAGAGGGCTCGTGTACAGATGACTTCAAGTTAAAGAAAATTGTATTGTAATTTATGACAGCAACGGAATTTTACATGTGTGATAATAATATAATTTCCTTCAGTTATAGTCAGTATATTTTTGCATACATGTACTATGTACAATATTTTTCCTTTAGGGTAACTATAGTTCTCCATCTGACAATTTCCTTTAAGTTCGTTATACTTTTAGCATTATACTTAGCAGCAGAATTGTGCATCTCTAAAGTTTCCTTATATTATACTGACGTTGGGTATCTCCCAAACATTTTCACTCCTTTATAGAAGTACTCATGTTAAAAAGAGATCAGAGCTGCAGAATACAAAATATCCGTTATTGTTGTTATGTGTGAATAATATAGAGACTTCTGTAATTTTCAAAATTGCACACAATAATAGCCTTATGAATATGCAAAAAACTCACCTTAGGCCAGCTCTTATATTCGTTTAAACTCCAATACATGTCCATAAGGATTCCATTGCACTTTTACTCTCATTTTCTTACGAATTAACAACAACTTGCTGTACAGTTAAAGCGTATTAAATTAAGTACAGAAATTAAATACAATATTCGCCTTTTTTGTATACCTACTTCAATGCCATAAGTATACATACCTACAGTACTTATGTACTTATCTCAATGTATTCTTTGACACTTTTCGACTCCAGGAAGTGTGAGTTTTATTGAAAATTAAATCTTGTCTTCCTATTTTTGTATATGTAGTAGTGTGACTATGTATAAAATTTTTACATATGTGTGTACAAATTTTACCAAGATTGTTGTAAAACGGAACAGGAACTTGTTTTTAAGATATTTTGAGCATCAGTATACTTCTCACACCATACTAAAAAGCAACTGATGTTAAGTACTTGACTTATCTACAATTACTTACTTAGAACATCAATGTTAGTATGTATTGTGTGCTTTTTATAAGTTATATACATACAGTATACACATGTAAATTATATAGTTATATACAATGAAAAGTAAAATCTCAATTGTTCTGACTTTTTTAACGGATTCACTAACATTCACACCTACCAAACTCTTAGTTTGCAATTCTCTCGCAGAAGAATCACCGTCGTTGAAACATATTTGTATATGTACATGTATGTATGACTGTTTGTTTTATTTTAAAATGTGGTTGTTTGTTGTATTTAAATACATGCGGTTGTTATTATTGTGAGAAAAGACATCACCGGTCACATTCGTTACATCTCGTGTATAACATTTTGTATGATTATGCCCCTTTGTTAATCAGTTGCCGATCGAGAAAATCTTCTGGATACAGTTAAACCAAAAGCAGGAAAAACAAACATTAGGACCAGCCAACAAAAGGAGTGAGAATGCTGAACAAACCTGTTACTCTATTACAAGAGCGGGCATAAAACAACAAACAAAAGTAAATCCGCAGCTCAAAATACCCCAAAATATATCAATTTACCTCATAGTAGGCAGTTACAGTATGTTGAGTTTCGCCGAAAATACTCATATGTGTATATTCGTAGTGCAGGTACAAGAATAGTTTAATAAGCTATTTTGACATTGAAATCCAGAGGAAAAGACTTCAAAGGTACTTGGATTATTAAGAGAACAATCAACAAATCTTGAACAATACCAAGAAGACCTTCTGGACCTTTTATGACCCCTGTATATAAATAATGAACTTAAAAGTAGATGTCTGCTGCGGTGAATGTTTAAGAAACGTAGTGTTGATTGATCAGTGGAAACATATCTCCTTTGGGATGGGCTACCTCCATGATGCATTGTATATTGAAGTATTTAGCTCATCAAACCTCTATGGACTCTGGAACCGTTTGAAAGAAGATATTTACGACAACAACATTGAATTTGAGTTGCTAAAAATAAAATGACTACTTTGTACTATATACAAGTGTTCATGCTCGACCTTGAGACATTGAATGACTTAAATGGTGTTACTATTACAAACTGCGTACGGTTAGCAATGTATCAACACGAAGGTGAGACAACAGGTGGGAAAACATGGTCTGGAGGAATTTCTTTTGTTCATGGATCAATAAATTACGAATCCATTACCACGATCGGTGTGAATACGCCTGCCTGTCCGGCTGCATAATAATAATAATATGACAAAATTTTAAAGGACTTCCCCAAGGTTCAATGGTGCGTGGTCACAATGTCGACCTGCCATCGTACAGGAATGTTTTAATTGCTTTTCTTTTTCCGGGCTACGCTCCTTTTATAAAATTTTATTTTGTTCCCGGAATTACTCCCATGTGAACACTTATTCTGAACATATAATTATGTGCATACATGCTTACAACTTACACTAAACGTGTAACACGTCCAAAAATAAATTATTTTTCCCTTGGAGGTCACAGGATTTCTGTTTACTTCGTTCATATCACAATCACATTCACAGAAATGCATTATTGGCTTGAAAATGTACATTTATACTATTTATAGTTTATTGATTAAACTTCCTTATATATGTGTATATGTTTGTTATATATTATTTATATACATATTGCTGCATTGATATTGAAATAATATAGGTTATTAGAATTTATTGGATATTGATTACACCGCCAGCTCATCAGAAGTTAATCAATCAGTATCAAAATTTATTTAAATGGCTTTACTTTTACATCTTCCTTTTCGTTGAACATCCTTGATTAAGACAAAAGCGTGATTTTTAACCTTGAATTTCCTCACATACCTACTAATTTTCAATATCAGGTAGTCGTATTTTTTGCAATCAAGTTTTTTCATCTTTTCTCCGGAATTTACGGAATCACATATTTATTACGTTATATGTGTTTCTTCATTTGATAAGCTGAATCATCTTTAAGTTGTACTTTCATCTGTTGAATTCTTAGAAGTTCTAAAACTATATTTTTACATATTATTAACCATGCCACCATGCGAATGAATTACTTACGATAGTTAGGTGCTGCACAAAAGGTGCTAAGCTGTGAAATCACTGATGGCTGACTTATACTGAACAATCACACCAAGATGACAAAAGTCTTCATCGTGATAAACATTGACCCCATATTCGTTTGTCCCCATCAACGTTTTCTTGGAATTCTAATGATTGTCAAGTGCATTGCATCTGTAGTCATGTAATTATATATAGTTTGGTTTGGAGGGTTAATCATTCTCGCCGAACACAAATGACTCGATGATCTGCTGCTAACACGCCCAAATGAGTACTTTTTGTATGTACCTAATGCAATGTTCACGAAATTATTAGGGATAAAAATCATAAAGTTTTTAAACTTTCATTTGCATGTAATATTTAAGTATTTCTAGAAATTCCATTTTAATCATACTAGGTATGTCAATTCACTATAAAGTCGTGATTACATTTTAATTTGGTGTTTTACATAAATGCTCGTTGAGGTTGACCGTTCGGGGTGACACCATTGGTTCAAGCTTGCGGTGCTGGCTATATAAAATCTAAATTTTAAAAAACGTTGTTACAAATGCTAACGTAGCTTAGAAGAGATGACACCGAATTTTTTAAATTCTGTTAGTTAATTGATATATTCTCTTGGATAATTATAAAATTATGTATTTTATTAGACGTCATTAACAGTAATGGCAAGCAACTTAAAATAATTAATTGAAATTATGTCCCATTACACTTATCGGCTCACTTACAATAATAATAATTAATAATATATTATAATAAATTATTGCAATAGGTCAGCCGATTAGCTCAGGATAATTATTATTCCCTTGACATGTAAACGCTGTTTGCGATGTATGTAGATGTAGAAGTGTTACTATGTGGATAATGTGCTGTATAAAATTGATAATATTATTGCACTAAAATGCCGAATAATGTCATCAGCCATGTGAATGTAAAGAGTGCGGCATCGGAGTAGTATAGCACTATACCAAAATACAAATGACTGCTAATGCTTGCCATTTGACTTTTTAGGAATTTGCATTATGAATGCATATGCATATGAGTAAATTATATATGTGCATATATGTATATAGCAAAGAGATCAAGAAACAATGTGATCAAAACGAAATCGAAATATTCTAGTTTGACAGGTCACATCTAAACTCACAGCTTGTTGCTATATGTTTCTTTGCACTTTAAAGTTTGTTCTACAGTGAACTAATGTTTTATGTACTATTTTATGTACTAGTATCAATAACGTATATGTACAATGAGCAATGCATTGCAAACCACTTTTATGCTGTCTGTGTATATGTGTGTGAATATCAAAGATAATGACCACAGAAAACTCATGTAAAGAGGAATGTATTTAAGTCAAATACATTCACAAATGCGACTAAAAATCTTAGATTAAACAATAAGCTATATAGATTTGACCCACACTGTGTGTAGCTCTCTAAAACAATACAAGCACGCAGGTATTTGAGAGTCAATAAATGCAAATTAATTTGGAAATCTGTACCATACACAAACAACCTCCAGTGTGGAATCACACATGTAGATCATCGTCCTACAGGGGTGATTTGTCGCAACTTGTATAGTCAAAAGTATGTAAAAGTGTGGTTTTTTTTATTAGTACAGGTACACCCAGCCGACTCTTAATTAAATTCGATCTGTCAAAAGCTCTGCGACTGACACTTAAGCGTGAGTTTCTTAATGTAATCACCACAGTCAAGAAGAAGAACCCGACCGAGTCTACAAGATGACTCAACTTCGCAGTATCTGTCTGTCATTACTTTTCCGATCCTTATTTATATCTTGTCGTTTATACAATCCTATCTATAATAATTGGATGTATATAGTTGAATATGAAATCACAAAGAATTGTGTATATAAAAGGAAATAAAAGTATGTATATGAGGAATCCAAAGTTGGTATATAATTGAAATATAAGCCTGCGAATATCTTTTGTGTGACCTAATCCGAGAATCTGATAAGGTTGTTATGTGCACATTTAGACCTGAAATAATGTGATTAAAAAGTTGAAAAAATTCAGGGGCCGCTTTTACTGATTTTTATTGTTTAAAATGCAGTAGGGCTATTATTTACACTTACATATACTGTTTCTTATTACATATTCTTTATAAGGAGATTCAATTTATATCAAAACTAGGTTCTAAGACTGTGGATGATCATAGGAAAGTAAACACCCATATGAAATTTATTAATCTTACAATAACGTAAATAAAATGATAATCGAAAATTTCTCAATACGAGAGTCAAGCATATAATATCTAATGGTCATCAGTGAGTTCATCAATATTTTAACTTGTCAAAGGATTTCAAGAGAACCTTTCATTTCCTCCTGAACATATAACTTCTCTGCATAACGACGAGCACGACGGAGACTTGTCACATTCGAAAAGAAAAGCTTATAACTACCTGAAAAATGATGCCGCATGTGTGTTACTTGAACACAAAAGGGAGATACCTACTAGTTATAAGTATGTTCAATTATTTAAGCAAACACTATATATCATCCATCAAAGGGTACTACAAAAACAAAATCCCAAGTATCAATACGTTGCTTTTGCTCATGCTTTGGTGTATATTATGTGATAGAAGGCTTGATTTTTTGACTTTTATTACTCGTTTGTAATTTTGCCACACGCACGGTAAAAAAGGCATGACATTATTATATAGACGACACACATGTAATGCATATATTCTGGTCTAGAGGAAAGCCCCTATTGATGACACAAGCGCAAACAAAGACCAAACCTGGTCTCCCCTGTATAATTATGTGTATGTATAAAATTTAATGCATTAACATCCTCATTTATTGGGCAAAAAATCAAAAGAAATCGCCTGGTACATAAATTATAGAAGGAAAACAACATGAAATAAAAGGAGGTAATTCGCTCGATACATATGAGCATACGCATTAAATTAAATGATGGTTCTAATCGCAAGATCAAATTCTAGAGATGTTAAAAGATAAGGAATAGATGAGCATATAAGTAGTAATGTAATATCCTTATTCAAAAAAATCTTCAAACTTGAAAAATTCCTGTAGATATGAAAGCCTTACGAAATAGTGCTTGGTTTCAGAAGAATTCATTTTATATCCATCTTTCCACTCTGAAAATTAACTAACTTTTAATTTTAGCAAAAATCCGTGGTGTTTGACTCAATATAAAGGTTTATTGTTGTTTCCTTATGTTCTGTAAATAGTAAATACTCCAGAGCATCTTCAAAGAAGTACAAATTTGATTTTCTCTCAAATGAATAATGTGTGGTTTAGCGTGCTTTGTACATAATATATTTTCCATGCAATTATACATGCATCGCAACCCGCGACATATCAAGTTGTTTTTTCAAAACGCAACGGAGGCCGAAGGAATTCAAGGAGGCTGGCCTGAAGTCACCAAAAGCCACGGCTCTAATAAATAATCAGAGTCAGAATAATTTGTAATAATACGAGAACAGATAAATCCTATAAGTATAAATGTGTATATATTCCCCATAAATTGCTAGTTATATTTTGTATTACGCTAATCACGATGGGCTCATTAATACACAAAAACAAAGCTCTGTATAGTATATGACCTAACAAGAATAATATGTGAGATCAATAATGAGGATAAAAGGCAAGTTAATTCCTTGTGTAATGATACTGAAACAACGATGATAATGATGAAGATGATGGGCTTAAAAACTCGATAAGCCCATAGCTATACCCAGTAATAACATATGGCAATATTTCCAATTAACTTGACAAATGTCAATGAAAACTGTCAGAATTTCAATGTAATCTTTATTTTGGGCAATCATTTCTTCTGCCTAAGGATAGGTACAAAAACAGAAAATAACATACGAATGCAATTCAATCAATGAAACGACGGTGTATGTTCTCAACATTGTTTTTAATGCAAAAAGCAGCATCAGGCCAAAGCTTATGGGGTATCATGATCTCCATAAGCTTTGCATCAGACATAATTTGCTCACTGTACCTTCATGAGTATCTATATATGTATCTGTATTTGCTGACGACGGGTAAACATTGTGGGAATACATATGCTGAAAGATGTTTAATTTTAGTAAAAATTCTTTCTGCACAGTTAAAATGTCATAATTTGCTCCCTAATTACATATGCTGGCATTCAAGGAAACCACAATAATAACAAATAACAGAGGCATAATTAGAGTTAACAAAGGAAATAAATACCGGATTACTTCAAATTAACATTAAATTTATATGCTATGTCAACCCGTGAGATTGAGGTGCTGTTTATAAGTATATACAAAGTAATGGTATCTACTTGTATACATGTATGAACATACATGATGATGGCATCTTCTAAACTATACATTCTAACTAGGGTACACATTGAATAAAGAATCTTTCCCTGACGGCCACATATTTTGCACCTGAGCTACGTTTGTACATAATTTAGAACTAAACGATCAGCAATAAATGTCTATACTTAATTTCATTGTTGTAAATAATATATTATTAGAAGTAGTAGTGCATGTATGGGAGAAAAAATAAAGATTTTTCAAAGAGAACTAACTACTGCTTTACATTTTAAAATTGAGATGCTACACTAGTAGATTCATCTTTATTTTTTCATGAATGAAACCCAAATTGTAAATCTGAGAGAATTCCATATAGATATGTGCAGAAAATAACGTAAAAATACTTACATACATGTAAAATTCACATTAGTTTCTGTCTATACGCAGGTATTCTAGTGCTAGTGAGGTGCTTGAAAGGCACTGAAAATCGCATGGCTTACAACGTATGTGTGTATGTACTTAACTAAAGTTAACTCATAGTAATCTGTTTACTTATCGTATCGCCGTCAACATACATGTACATCTCGTGTACTAAGTTGGGTTGAGAACTAGGTCAAAAGGAAAAGGCTGAAGTGCAAGAAAGAACAGCAAAAGGAGCTTGTGTATGTGTGTATGTGAGTAAACCAAAGTAATATCACACTGTGTGATGCAGTAAATAAGGGGATAACGATAGGACATAATAATATATAAATACACTTGGCTTCACAATTATTTCCAGCCTCACTTATAATATCAAAGGAATACAACAAAAGGATCGTCAAGTACAAGAAAAGCATCGTCTTTAAATATAAAAGTATCTTCAATGACTATAATGTGTTCAGCGAAATAAAAATATTTTAGATCATTCCAATGTGTCCAATTTGTGATTTTATGAAGATGTTTCTAGTAGTTTTAGTCTTTCAACATGACCATGATTACATTTAGCATTTTGTTTAGTAGCTAAATAAGAGAACACAGCGATAGTACTGCATTATTAATTATGTGTAATTATTATTTTGCTTGAATTTTGAGACTTTTATTATTTCTAGCGGAGCTCAAATGAGAAAATAGTTTCGTCCAAAAACATAACTTAACTATATATTAAGACATTTATGTCAATGTTTCTATCTGTCAGAAGGACTACTGTGGCTGGAAGAATTTATGCACGGACTGTTGAAGTAATAATAGTAGTGAAGCCCCAAAGTTACACTCAGAAAATAAGCATTGTGTATAAATTCTCACTTTTAAACATGGAATTCTGGTAGAGGCAAGCAACAATAATCGAAAAATGTTTCGCACGAAATGAATTGCAGATTCTTGTCCACTCACCCACTGAAAAGCGTGTAAAATACATACACTATATCACCCCAGAATTCTGTTACTTTTGCTGTTTATCGTCATTTGTGCTCACATGAACCATAATACACATATGTGCATACATACAATACAAGCTACATAAATGAGCGTCAGTTGGATGCATAAAAGCGTTAACTTTAGCGTACGATTTCATCGCTTGTATACTTGCATTTGTGTTGTATAGAAGTATGTACACGTCAAGATTTCTTCGCAATGTTTTCTCTATAAGGTGTAACTTGCAAGTTGCGAGCTCTCCAATGTAATGAATACGGACTACTGTCTGTCGTACTAGCAACACCTTCAACTCCCTTAAAGATATCTCTATAACATGCATTTCTACAACTAACTCCCAAATGGTAATGATGGGGAAGGGATGAAGTTTATATATGTGAGAAATGTTTACCGCGAATTAACTCGCCTTATAACTTACATTGCTTTACTTGAGGGACTTGCTGTATAATAAGTGCAAGTACCAAGCAGACTTCTTGCTATAACGTCGACATTATTTCTTCGTCAGTTTCACCTGGACCGGCCAAAAAGAGGTGATTGTATATATAATAATAGTTGGTTATTCGAACACGAGTCATCCCAAAGGCCACAGTAGAGATACTCACACACTTAAGAGTGACTTTTATAAGATTACCTTCACTTCGTATAGACAGCCGAGAGATTGTAGAAGGCTATCGTAGGGACGTAAAGTTGCTCATTTCTCCTGGTTTTGCTCCATTACGTCTTCAGAGCTCAGCAAGTAAGGACGACTACCAGACCCTACTGCCGCTACATTGCGGCTGTACACACCAACATCATCATCATCGGCACGGCTCAAGTGCAGTGTTGTTCATTATTGCTCCTATTATATTACATTCATCATTGCAACCCATCAAGTAACAGTTTAGCTACCACCAGCGAACTTCAAGTCTTAAAATAGTCTACTGAAATTGAAATTTTAAAAAACTTCTAATTTTCAAACATTAGTACTAAATTGAAAAAATACCCGCTGAAATTAATCTGAGGAAAGATACACCATTTCTCATTCTACTTCCACGGAAATAAAAAAGTGAATCTAACGTTTTTCATGCTGTGCATGAAGTTATTGGATTCATCAAAAATCCCAAACAAGAAATAATTTTGAACAGGATTTTAAACGAAAGTGACTGCTGCTGGTTGGTGGGAGTTGTAATAAACCTATTAGTGCGACCATTATCCAACTGAAAGAGACGAGCTTACACTACCATTTAAAAATCTATATTTAAACACCACTCAGTATAATAAGGGACTTCTTGCACATTGTTACAAGGTTGCTGAGAAAAGTGTCCAAGAGCACATTTGAATACTTTACTTTTGCTTCTCTTCTCACCCGTGAGTAAAAGTGGTTCTGCCACCTCAATTGAAAATGTAAGTGATTCCAAATCAACAACTTGTTTATTTACTTTTATCTATATGTAACGGGTAGTTTGCACTTTGTCAATATTAAACCTTTTATAGTTGCATACAATATATATAGTTTCACCTTACTATACATAAATACTTTTACAATCAACATAAAAGGCTCTGCATCCTAAACTATTACATGACATAATAACAAGTTGGGAAAATACACATTAAATTTTAGAAACTAAATAATGTAAATTTAGTTATTGTTAAATCGATTAAATAATCAGGGAGTCCGGGAATGCAAACCTTGGTGTCTGCATTATGAGAAAGTGTATCTGTATTACAATTATAGAGCATATTATGTAGAGATATTTCACCGCCTGATGTCTGAAGCCATAGGTGCAATGAAGTTTCTATATATCTACGTTCAAGGAATCTCCCTTTCTTATGTTGATATTGTTTTTAATTACATATACCTACTATATATATATATGGATGATGGAAATATGCAAAACCTTTTAAGCATAATCAAGAAAGTTAAGGAAAGTGATTGAATGATTTAAGAGAAATGGTAAATACATAAGTATAAGTGTGTGTCTGTGTGTGAAGTGGTTTTTGTTCGTTTTCTATTATACAAGAAGACATTTCTGACATTTAGTAGTGCATTTCAATTAGCAATAAGCCCTGTAAGGAATATATTCACCGTTGAAAAATTATCATTCAATTTTTCTTAGCTATATTACTGCCGCTATAATACTACCTTTAAATGTGCTTTTAGGCTGGTCACACGTTTTCTCCATCAAAACATTTATATCTTCATTCATTTATATATATAGTGCAATTCTGAATATTCACACATAATATAGAAATCGAAAATATGTACGTAGGTTGATATATTAGAAAACTTCTGCCGATTTGCATACGCAATTGCACACAAGCATAATAGGATGACCATAACAAGACCCAATCCATATTTATTACTTCAACTTTGCTCTCCCTCAGCCTCAGTAGAGATCATATATTCATATTATATACATATATATATATATGGCCTATTCATTATCAGGATATTTTACACCGTATAATGCTCATTATTCTAACACTAAAATCCAAATGAAATTAAACGCGAGCTGGTGTTTTAAAATGTAATTACATGTGAACAGTTAACTGCCCATGTAATATGTAGCTTGTAACATCCGTAACTACAAATTCTAGCATCTTCTTGTACAGGCTTGATGTGTCTGTTGATATGTTTTTAGATATTTCAAGCATTTCCGATATGCTACACAGCTTGCTCCCGCAACGATAACATATCGTAAATTTTAACTCTTGTTTAATCTCCTTAGATTACAATACCCCTGTAAATTTCTTTACAGTACCTTCAATACAATCTTATTTGTTACTTCATTAATAATCTTTTCATATACAAAGCAGTTGCTTAAAATACACAGAAGCTTTGAAATGTTTTTAAAGAATATTTTGTAAATTACAAAGTAAATTTGCAATAAATGAAAACCAAAAAACACGGACAAAAACATAAGGAAGATAACACACGTCGAAAGATCAAGAGGTTGTCCATTAAAAAGTAATATGATTATGTCAATGGTATAATCGTATGTACTTACGCTGACATTAAAAACACATGCCTAGAAAAAACACTTGCTTAGTGATGAGAAAACAATTGAAAAAGTATATAGGTAGGTAGTAACCTTTTCGGCCTAAAACTTGTTGAAATTAAAGAACATGCCTGCATATGAACGTTACATCTTTTACATGAACTACTACTACAAGTATAGATTCATTCTCGTGGAGCCGGTGATTGCTCAAGATGAGATCTCACTTTCATAAAGCATATTTTAACTCCAGAGAAGGTACTCATATACTCGTTGTGGATGAAGGTGTATGAAGGTATATAGTTTGTACAAGAGTAACGGTACATGTAGTAAATGTGCAATGCAATGCCTATGCAACGATACTTGGAGGGAGCTACACGTAGTCAGGTACATTTTGATATCGTCAGGAAGGAATTATGATGAGTAGGAAGAGAAGGAAGCTTTCCTTTGTCTTCCTTTTGGCAAGCTATTTAACTACTGACACAATACCAATGTAGACTTACAGCAGATTAGTTTCTGCGATCTTTCAAGATTACATTGGGACACACACATACTAGCACCAGCCGCCAAAAAAATCTCATTTATTCTTATTATGTACACTGTACAGCAATTTGTAATTTACAAGTAGTAAGTGGGGTATATATGCGAGTATGAAAAACTTTACGATTGTGTGTGTCCATTCTATGGGAGATTTTTACGTGAATATAAATACCTTAGGATTTTTTCACACATATAAAAGCAGAACGATATGGTATACGGATCCTTTTCCATATTTGTGTGTTTATTGTTTTCCTCTTTATCTCTTGCAATTGGTTCCTTATATTACAGTTTCTTCCTTGGTAAAGTTTTCATTTCATCTTCCTTACCTGCTTTAATAGTTTCTTCCTTAAAACTTGCGTATCTTCATCTTGTCCGTACCTTCCTCATACCTTCATCGTCTCGTCCGTATCTTCTTCTTATACCTTCATCGTCTCGTCCGTATCTTCTTCTTATACCTTCCTCGTCTCATTCTTACCGTACTTATACTACCTTCATCGTCTTTTTCTATCTTACCTTCAATTTTACTGTGGCGCACTGTACAGAGAATTTTCTAGTGAATTTTCAAGCGGACCTTTAAAGAAGATTAAGTCAAGGGAAGTGGATCCACTTATTTTAGAAGACGTTCTCCGGTAATTTGGTCAGCGAATTTCCCATTGAGAACTTCCTACGAGATCGTGATCTCGTATCTTAAAGATGTGCACATGTACTAAAAAAATCACCTCAAATCTGCAATCGTAAATTCGTATATACTTTTACTGCACGGTATTAGTTTAGTACATTATTGCTTTTACATTGGTCGACGCTCGAGATCCAAGCTTGTACCTCATCTCTACATAAAATATAGTTGTAGACTATTCTTTGCCTTTTCGGCAGACAATTCGACATCGTAAACATATTTATTCTTGAACAGCAACAAAAAGCTATTTAAACTTAGATTCAGCTTTCAAAAAATCAAGTATGAACACTTGAACTTTCCAACAGCAGCAATTTCGAAGAGCTTCCGACTCCTGCGTCGGTATTACTGGTCTCTATACCATTACTACTCTTTTAAGAAGTAATAATAAAGTACCTACCCAGGTATTCCACCGTACTCACGTTACCCCAAAAGAGCATTAATGTTTAAACTCGAAGCTTATTAATTGTACATTTCAATGTGTATTTACGTACATATATGTATTGTGTGAGGATTTATACGAAAATAAAGCATAATGTACTAGTAGATGTATAAACGCTACCGGCAAAAGCAAGCGTCAATGAATATGTCGGAAAGTGTGCAAAAAGGGAATGAAAAATTGCAAAAAACTATGAAACGCTTGAAAATTGCAAATTTCAACTAAACCGTGAAATTGATGTCTAACATTATTAAAATATTTATAACCGAAACACTGTAGTATAACTTGGAGCCAACTACAGAAACAGGTTTGGTTACACAAAGAGGAGGCTTCACAAGGTATGTGAGACACAGTTATTAAAGCGTCAGGCCATGCTTGCATCGTACAGGTGCATTTTCTTATGCCGGGTCACTGTGTTACTATACTAAGACCTTTGATGATACTTTCAGGTATAATATTATTATTTTTCTATTACATTATGCTTCATCGCTGTTGGCAGAGTTAATAGTAGCTGCTAGCTTTATAACACTATAGAGTTACTATGCATACATGGTTAAAAATTATGCACAACTGTAAGAATTAAACACCATGACAGCAAATACTTCGACAGCTACTGCTATTTTAATACCTTGTGGTGACAGGTTACAGTGTAGTCTGAGCAGTTTGAAAGTTAGATATTGCAATGATGGAAATTATGCAGCTATGAAACTCTTGAAAATTGTTTAATAATCCTACCTCATTTTATCGTTTACACTGATACTTGTGTGTCTTATTGAAGCTATTTAGGTATATAAAAACGTACAGTAAAGTACATTGAAAATCTACGGTTAATCATATCTAGTTAATACACTCAGCACTACAGAAAATTAAGGAGCTAAAAACTAAAGTAGCAATTACAATCCATATATGCATTACCTAAACAAAGTATTTAAAATGAAATAATGACAAAACTAAATACCCTCTTGCATTTCCTTATTTTCTGTTGAATGAATTCAATCATACAATCACGGCCTGCATCTTTACACTTATTGTTATCATCTGCTGATGAACTACATAACAAGCGTTAAATGGAGAAAGATACTTAGAATATCGCTACAGCATTAAATACTACGCAACCACAATAAGTTCCATTATAACCAAAGCACCTCTAATTCCCTTGAAGAGCCTTTATATACTGAACTTTTTAGGAAATCTGCAATCATAAACAAAGCGATTTTGTTGTTCTCTTTTTTAGCTGAATAATCTGCGATCCTACTTTAATTTTTTTTTAAAGCAAATGAAAAGTGAAGAAATAAGGAAAAGCTGGAAGCAACTTGTTCATTACAACAGATACCACAACTTTGTTAATATACTTTTGCTTATGTTTTATCTTTTACGAGTATGTGCAATGCATATTTTACAGCCAAATTATATGAAAAGACAGCGGCGATAAGTTTCGGAACTGTAAAATAATACAGGAATGACAGCAGCATAGCAGGTGGATTTATCTAAAGGAATTCAATTACTTGATGATGAGCGAATCAGGGTTATGAGGACTGTAGGACTATGGTCAGTATAGTATCCACTAATTAGTATTCAAACTTTTTGCACGAGTAGCATGTCACTGTGATCAGCGTTGTAAGTATATAATATTTAAAGTAGTCTAGCCTGTCCTTCCTCTCTTTTTCCACAACTTTGCTCTAATGCTGAGCTCATGTCCTATAGAAATACACCTAATGTTATAAGCTATAGTATGAAAAGCCTTTACCTGCAAAACCTACCCAAGCTGCTTGCAATTGCAAGGTGTCTATACAGGAACGAACCTTCCTTAATGATCCTTTCATCGATTTTCACTTCTTATGGTTAAATATTATACCCAATCTTTTAAACTTGCAAGTGCGGAACACAAATTGTAAAACTACTGGAGGTATGCCATAATAATAATAAAATAGAAATCGAATTATTAGTCTGTCAATTTAATGCCAGCGAGCTGTCTTACACAGTATTAAAGTATTTACGTATTCTTAAAGTTACCAGCATTAATAATTACAAAAATTATTTTGTTTTTAACCCAATTGATAACTAAAATAATTTGAATGGAAGTAAGCAGCTGCCTCGCGGAAAAACAAGTAAAATACTACTAAAGTTAGTATTTAAGGGAGAAAATTATTACAGGTGCGCAAGTTGTAACAAGAGTTTTAGTGATAAAGTAATTAAAACCATTGCGTGTTGTGTGATTAATGAAAGTAATCATCTCTAATTGCTGCGGAAATTAATAGGTCGTTATTTCCCGCTTGAGTACAAACGTATGTAAGTAGTCATCGTACACAACATACAGGCAGGGACATTAGAATGTTGACATGAATGACCGACCGTCTCATTACATTTCCAGCCTTGACAACTGTTGGGTTAAATGCTTCTATAATTCCTACATGATATACAACAGCGTTAATGGCACCAGCAACGCAAATACTCACAGGTTAATAGTAGCATGAAATGCAATGCCTTAAATAATCTGCGATGTAATAACTAATATTAGTGAGCTTTTATACTTGTATGCATACCTCAGGTAATGCATCCCTGGCTACTTTGCACCAGGGATGAAGCATTTAATTACGTAATAGTTTCATTTACTGTAAATGATCTGGATCCACTCACCGTATTTTCCTCAATGACACAACTTTCTCATCGAAAAGCATAATAAATATGTGGAATATGAAGAATTCATGTACTAGGCGACTGGCAGCATGGGGCGTAAGTCATAATAAGCTGCAATAATTATAAATGGATGTTATGTGAACTGTATGGAGGTTAGTTCATGCTTGTTGAAGCTTGCCAAGGCTTATTTTCAATAATTATTGTATGGATTATTAAGTAAATTAAGTGCTATTATTTAACTTTTTATTTAATTTCGTTCTTGTTTACTTGAATTCCGGACTTTATAATTTATTTTAAAACTCGTGTATACTTTAAACATTAAAACTGCCTTTAAAAATCCTTCAAAGCACAATAAGCTAGTTCTTTTGCATCAACTTTAGCATGTGGAAGCGCAAAGCAAAACTATGATCTTTAAGATGTAGAACGAAGAACAAATTCTCTCCTCCAGAGACGCGATGTTAAAATATGCATGCAAATGGTCCGGCTCTTATTGAATCGACGGACGTCATTTGCATTCTTTGAATAAGATTTCAAGGAACGTTAATTCATGCAAGGGTTACTACTTGTATACTGCTTCATACTATAGTAAAATTCATGCACGCGGTCATTCTTCACGTGTAGATGGCTTCTGACTGAGAGTTCATTACCAATGATTTTTGAAGTTCATTTCCCCTTTCAGCAGATCTGAATATTATCATCAAAACTATTGGAACAAAAACTTTTACATTGCATGTGCATTCCCTTGTCTCTGTTTGATGTTTAAAGTGTATCAACGAAAGCAAACATCAACAACAACGTGTTTTCTTGCCGCTGGCTACGTTTGCTTCTGTTATAATTGTCTTGAAATGTATGTTTTTCTGAGCATGTGTCCTGATGAATGAAACGCTTTATGTAGTCTGGAAATAATACACTTTTTATTATACGTACGTGTTAAAAAACTTTGAAAAAATTTGCCCCGAGTATTTTCATGTGGGCTAATTAATTTCAGCTTACACGCGTTGTAAAACCCAGAATGTTGGAGAAATTCGTAAATAATAAATCTTACGAAGATATTTATGAAAAAATGTAAACCTGACGAAGAAATGGATGAAAAGTTTAATCGTATGACTGAAAATATAATTTTGATGAAGAAATTAATGAAATATGCAAATCTAATGGAGAAATTTAGAAAAATGTAAATTTTTTAACGACATTAATGGAGAAATATAAATTTTCTCCTGTAAAAATGCGTCGGATTATCATGTGCGGAGTTCGATAACTCTAAAGCATTATTGTCATTATTAGTTTGCATGCGTATATGCCGTAACACCAACAGTTATACCCAATTAACCCTTCCGTTCTTACACTTGTCTG
>JAQGAK010001740.1:0-27338 GCA_034696945.1 Lipothrix lubbocki | reverse complement strand
AATAAAACGCTAAGATGGTTACGACTCTGTAAGGCCTTCGGGTAAATCGGAGTATAAACCCCTAATTTTTTTTTTTTTTTTTTTAAATGAGCTATGTGTATCGCATGTATGCTTGACATGTATGGGGAATGAGCATGTGTAAGTATAATAAGATACTTACATAGTTTAATTGAAATCAGTAATAATAATTATTGCTTTTGTATGTAATATTTTTTATTTTGGACGAGTCTTCACGCACTAATGCTTTCAGGAAAAACCATTTTTATTGTTGATGATATAAGCCCTTTTAAAGGTTAATCAATTTTAAATTCTATCGTCGGTGTAATAAGATTTCGGCATCATGGAATCCATTAAAGTTTTAGTAGGCAACTTAAATATGTTTTAGATTTTACTTGCTCGGGCTTAAGGTGTTTTCTGTCTTGTTCTAAACATCCTTGTTTATTTTCTTTTTACTTCGTACTTAGATTTTGTTGTTTTACTTGATTTTGTAGTATTTGCTTGTTGTACGTGATTTTTGTAGCACTTGATTTTTTTAGTGATTTTAGGCATTTCATTGTTTCCATGCATTTGTGTTCAATACTGCTTGTTTGACTTGATTTTGCATGTTGGTTGGAATTTATACCTGATTTTGTGGCACATAATAATACTACACTATAGGTTTTGTAGACTTGTCTAAGCTGTTTCTGTAAAGGTTTTCAACTGAATGAAAATTAGATGATAAATCGTGGCTTGTCCGGTTGATAAAAAGGAGACGACGAGCTAATAAATAGAGCTTGTTTGAGAGTGCGAATAAATGCCAATTTGAATAATCATAATATGAGCGACAGATTGGTTATTAGTTTTCAATTGAATTTCCCTTATCTTATTTCCCTGTTCATTCATTTCTCAAGCCTGCTTGGTTATCTTCCCTTATCTTATTGCTGGCGCATATAGGTATATATCTATACCTCAGGACTGGAATGAGTTTCAATTTACTTTGTCTCAATTATTTGCTTGAGTCCCAAGTAAGTAAAAAATGTTCAGACACATTTCATGACTAATTTTTATAATAGTGAACTGGTTTTGGAGAGCAGCAAGTCGCACACACACTACAACCATCTCTCTATGCAGTGTGTTCGTCAAGATGATGATGAGAAAGCAGGCTTTTAGAGCTTAAACAAGCCACATGTCATGGCAGCTTTTGTGGTTGTCGTAACCTCTCTAGAATGTACATGGCTGACGGAGTGTCCAATGCCTCATAATTGGAAGAGACGACATAGAAACAACTTGAGACAATACTATAAACTTTGACAAATCAAGTTTCCTTGTAACTGACACAATAGCTTGCTTTCGTCCACACACTCACACACACATACAATCCCACTCACACACACCGTGGAATCATCTTCCTCTTCATTATAATCCAACTTCGTTCAATGCAATTACTTGTTGACTGCAATAACATGGTATTAAACCAAAGTTAAAACTTAAAGTCTCGCTGTAGAGGTGATTTAAAGCTTGTAAGACTAGACTTGGTCTCCATGGTTGGCTGGTGAGAATGGAATTTTCTGATGAAACTGGATCGGACGTTTCGACAAGATTTTTCCGCGTACTCACCCCTCTGTCCTGGCCACAAGACTTAATTCCTTGATTTGAATTAGACTACGATATTTGAGATGGAATAGCATCAGGTTGACAGGATGAGCCTCACAGTCACAGGGAAGTTTGAAATGAATCTTCCAGTCCGTCGTTGTCGGTTTTGAAGTAATTTTCAAATGATATCACCCTACCTAAACTATAGAAGTTCCTTGCATTTCCCATCCTACAACAATCTTAACACTATGGACATGCTACAATAGGCGTTAATAGTAAACATACCTATATAGTTCCTCTCCACAGCTCGTCATACTCTGTAATAATTTCGTCCCTACAGCTTTTTTTTATTCATTTGCTATATTATATACAATTCTTGCTATGGGGAGATTTATGTGTCGTCATGTTGTTGAACAAGGTGAATTCGGTGCGGTTTGCAATGGAATGTTGACTGCAAAGATTTTGGTGATACAAGTCCATATGTGACATATAAATTAATGTTGAATTTTGAATTCTGTAGCATTGCTGGTTATATGTGTGGATTGCTGAGAGCACAAATCAACAAGAAGAGTATCAAGTGACTCTTGGTATCTCCTCGTTCCGTAAAAGGCTCGCGAGTAACTTAATCGCGTTAATAAGTCAGGAATGGGATCTTCATTGGGGCCCGAAAAATCTTGTTGAGTGCAGGGTAATCATCGGGATATACCTATATATGATAAACAATCAAGGCAATAAGCTTTCCTTAAAAACATCAACAATTTACCATTTTAATTTGAGTATGTATGTATAATCCAACTCTAAACAAAGAATTTGTTGGACGGACGCTAATGGAATTGATCTAATTTAAGAAACCTTGAAGCAAAAACAATTAGAACAATACGTATAAATGACGAAGGAAAACTTAATTACGTTTTCTATCGTCATTTGCACTACTAGTGAATTGCTAATTAATTAAATTTATATCTTCAACTTTATTCGGTATTGATTAAATTGCTTTTCAATGTATCTATTACCATGGAAGTATCTCAATGAGTATCTACATTTGGTGAGTTGTAGGAAATTCAGGGAAATTTAATTACGATGATATCTTTACACTCCCAGCCCAACCGCAAATGTGACACGTTCATTTAATTTGGCTTTCTGTATATGGCTTATACGTGGATATACACACTTGATATAAAATTTGCTTATTATCGTTGTCATATGTGGAAGGAATATAAATTGGCATTAGTTGACTCATTTTTGATGAATCAAAGTATAGTGAGGAGGTTTGACGTGGTGGTGGTGAAAGTTGAAGTGCGGATTGTAGAGGGAGCGCTCTTGTTGAGATTATTGGTGGAAAGGATTTTTCTTGGTAAAATTGAGAGGAGGAATGAAAATAATTGGAAGTAGTCATCATAAGATTTGGAGTGACTCTTGACTCAGCTCGTCTTCAAGGGGGAAACCAAGGGGGAGGGGAGTATAACGCAGCTCAAGTGTGGAATGAGTGTAATTGAGCCAATCTATAGTTCCACCCCACCATGTCATCAAATACATCTGACCCGGGGAACTGTACATAATTCAGATATTCCTTAGCCCGAGAAATATTGTCACATCCGCACACCATACACACATCCATGTGTGTAGTCACACCATGTGAATTTGTTACGAAATTTCACTTCTGCAAAGGATTCATCCGATGTCTTGTTATTAATTCCAACTTTGAAATATTCCAACTGGCTCCGTTCGACACTTATCTCTTGTGTCCTCCGGTCTTTCCTTGTTCTCCCATTGTCTGCCTTACTTATTTCCTATATACTTTTGCCAACATCCGAGTCGTAGTTTGTTTCAAAATTCCACTAAAAATTCATTTTTTGAACTAACTCAAATACTTTACAAGTGTGCAATGAAGTTTTAGGTATAGTTAATTAAATTAATTTGAACGTTATTCTCATTGCCATAAATATTGTATAATAAAACTTTGTAAAGCTCAACGAACCATGATGTTGTTGGTATTAATTAAATACTTTATTCCAGGACGTTTTTCTGGATTCTTCCTTGAAAGTTAAATGACTAATTACGTGTTTCGAATGGATGACAGCGGGTTCGTCTAATTAGATATCAAAACAAAAAACAGAGACTTGAATAGAGTCAAATGTCAAAATGCCAGATCCGTTTTAATATGCTGCAGAAACCTCAGTATCTTTGTTCTCAGTGTATAGGGTTTGTATGTACTTTTATGTATATAAGCATGTATATACGAAATTGTATTACAATTAGCTGACTGACGCTATTAGGTATGATGGAGGTTCCATATGCAAATATCTTCAGTTATGGAAAGCGTGGGCTGTGTTTACAATATACAGTTTTGACTTGCAAAGATATGTGATATGTTTGGTTAGTATATCGTCGGTGAAGTATCAAAAAGTACCAACTTCTTTGTAGAAGGTATAGAAATTGGTACTTTGGGATCCTTCGTCGACAATATATGTATGTAGCTAAAATTATTGTACCTAAATGCTTACTCAACCTGTGCCGCTATTTGATGCTGGAACTGCTTCCAGACCTTCAATTGGCACATGAAAAAAGGAGATTTGTGAGGGTCTGATGTGACTTTATAACCGCGTAATGAGCAATTATACTTACTACCAGGGAAATAGGATTGACAACAGCTACATACATAGATACCCGAGGAGCACCTGCTAATACAAATTAACTACGTCTCTCTTCATGAGTTGCATTCCTTCAATGTAGCCGACAGTCAGTAAAATTAGTATGGATAGCTTTCATTAAAGGAATTATATTAGTGCCCATGTCTATGATAAATAATGAACCTGGATCTACACTTTATTGAATAATAAAATTAATATACTTGCATAAATGTTCCAACTAATATTCTATTATACTAAAATAGATAAATATGTACATATGCAAACTTTTAAGTATACACCTAATACTTTTAACATATGTATAAGAAAGCTGATGACTCCGTGTGGTATTGTGTCTGCATTAAAACATACCCCGTATCTATTGCAAATCCAATGGATTACAAGTATTGTTGGTAATCATGAATGAGTGTATAGTATTGTTCAAGCATCTCATTGTTGCTTGATTGTCAAAAATATTTGTATGGGATTCATTTAGCAAGTATGTAGGTAGTAGATTTCAGTATGTATCAAGTATAAAGAGAGCTTGAATGATACAAGGAAGTGCAGTGTTGCATTAGGCATTAGTTTTAAGCCCTTGGTAAGTACGTGCCCAAGTATGCACAGTGGGTAGAGAGCAGAGGAGACCCAGAAGTTTACAATTAGTAAGTTATCGTGTAAGCTTCAAGTGTGATGACTACGGAGAATAAAGTTAAACGGAATTTGTGAGATAGGAATACCCTTTCTCTAGTAGTATATATCTCTCTCTCTCTTCACTCCGAGCCTCTGCTGACTGTAAGGAGATGATGATTATGGTTCTGTTTTTATATGGTTTATTCTCGTGGATTAGTAAAATGAGAGAAAGAAGGCCTAGGGGTCGGGTGAGGCTGAGAGTCATTATCTCATTAATTAAGCAATCCATTCGTTTGGTTTGGTTCGGACGATCATCATGAGGATGAGAGCGAGTCGACTAACTAAAGGACTCTTACATTCTCTCTCCTCTCTCTCTCTCTACTGCGACTACTAACGAGGTCTCCACACAAAAAATCACCCGCTTTATTATTTACTAACGACCTGTGTGAAATTTAGCTCAGAGTGTTCGAGTCTCCAACTCAACGACGGAAACACTCTGCACTCTCGCTCTTGTTTGCCTTATGAGAAAATCCGTGTGTGCAGATGCAGCTAGTATACTTGGCAAATTTCTATATAATATAATTACGTATGTTATACTCTCCAATAAAGGTTCCGGGCTACACGTAAGTATGTTAGTGTTCCAGGCTGTTTTCATGCCCTTACACACAGAACTTAGATCTCTACATATAATATAAATAGTATATATGATTTTAGTAAGTATAAATATATGGGACTGTTTGTTGCACATCTGATCAGAGCTACTATTTTCACAATCCAGTATAATCCTGCAGCAATATCTTCACTTCTTCTAGTTTTACAAGTTCAAACTTATGGATACCACGAAAACCACGGCTTGCTCCCCGTAATTACATACTGCTGAAACTTTGTAAATTCCAACCTCTTCTTTATAAGTTGATGTTTCTTCCAGGGAATTACAATATAATCTTGTGCCCTCCGTGTCCCGGCTTTTATTGCATGCTCTCGTATGTGTGAAATCTTTGTCATTGTGCGGAGCTGACATTGTGGGACCATGTACATATGGGCTTTCATATAATAGAACTCTTGCATTTATTTATGCCTTATCTATATGCATTTTTCATTTAAAACGTCGTTTTACTTTACCCTTGAGTTATATCTCAATTGGACAAAATAAATGTTGTGTAATTAAATTTAGTATATCTATAATAACATTAAACTCCATTAGAACTTTGATTCATGAGGCCCCGCTATTACTCTTTTTGGAATTTATACTTGCAAATAAAGTCATTAATATTGACGTATAACCCGGCTTGACCATATCAGTTGATCAACACGACACATTAATAATTTTTAAATAATATTCGTAATACACACTAAATATATTACCGAATTCAATCCCAGTAATAGTTTAGTATTATTAATTTTAGATTGAATAAATGATAGATAGAAAAAATATTGTTTTATGGTTAATCTTGCACTAAATCAAATGCTGTAGGGTAGTTTTGCTACTAGTAAAAATACTGGCAACATGATTTTATTAAATAATTAGTTATTTCAAGGGAACTTATTTGCGTAGCAGATTGAAGTTGAAGCGTAAAAGCGAAAATACTAAGAATAAGTGTTTGAAAGTCTACATGATAAAAGGGCAAAATTGCTTTTTCATTAATAACCGTAGGCAATTAGTTTGCTAATTAGCAAGTACAAAGCATTTCGGATTTGTTCCACACAGGATATAGCAGCTATAATACATTTGCGTATAATTAGTCCAATATAATTTTATTCTGAACACTTGATACTTCCTAATCCACTTGAGTTTTCAAGTCCTAAGAATTTATACTTATATTTGAGCTAATTATACTACTATTAATAAAATCTACGCTTTATCCTTCAATTTGCTGACAAAAAATCGACAGCCTGTTGAAGTGTATTTATATAGATATGGCTATATTAAATAATTGCAAGTTTTAGAAAACGCTATAATATGTTTGAATTTAATATTTAAGGTCACTTACATAACTTGGTTAGCATCTACAAGTTTATATTCACGGAGTCGTTAGTAAACGGGTTACTTGGAAAAGATTTTTTATTATGTATTTATCCTAAAATGTAAAATTGCTAAACCTCCACGAAATTAGCTACATAGTTCTAGTCTATCTCTGTATTATAGACATGATAAGTTGTTCGAACAAATACAAATGTCTGCTAAGCATGTTTGTGTATCTAAATTGGATCTTCTAGCTTTATTGTTGTAGTACTGATTTTGTGAATTTAGGTAAAATAAGAGCTGAAAGTTATCCGTAAATAAATTTGCTCAAATACTACCGAGAAAAACAGCTAAAATAGTTTAGTGTCATCTTCAGAGAAAATAATAAATAAAATAAACAGGTAGAATTTACTGCAAAATCTGTAAATGGATGAATTCTGAGAATCAATGCTTAATGTTACTTCACATTATTCCGGATTTTAATCATTCTGCTTATATTTTGAACATGTATCGACATGAACAACTATCTATCTATGTATAGTTTGAACATACAAAATTACAATACAAGTCAGGAATTGTCACATGTTAAAACTGTAATAGTAAAAATGTAAGAGTGATAATCTTTCACCCACCACGATAGTGCATGGGCCATCGTCGCCATTTTAAATCGTTTTCTTATCCAATCCATTTTCATTAATTGTTATGAAGAGATCGGTTTGTCTTTGTTTTCTGTAAGGAACTGTTATCACAGTTGTTTTGTAACGGACACTATATAGAAATGCTTTACGTTACGAGTTTAGGAGCACACGGAAAACCTGGAGGATTGTCATGGAGATCTAGAATATTGACGCTCCAGGCCTGAGCTGAGTGTCGGCTTAAAAAGGAGGAAATTAAACTCTCGATTATCAACTTCATTCTGTAACCCACGAGTAGCAACGTGTATACACGGGTGGAGGTTATGGACATGGACCCTGTCTACGTCTACCTATAAGCATATAGTCAGGAGTATCTGAGTATGGAATGAAAACATCGCCCACCTACTTTTATTCGATTCCTGGATGTGTAATCTAATGTGCCTGTATGTATATAATTTGCCTTTCGTGCCCTCGACTCGAAATAAGTATTAATTATTGTGAGCTTTTGGAGTTTTTGCAAAACTGGAGATTTCCGCGTATCAAGCATGTACTCAAAGCTGGAATTAATTTAATCTGTGTAATTGAATTGCAAAAATAATTAGTTCCGTTTGCTAATTGACTGGTCATTTACCCTATAATTTCTACGAAGGAATCGTTTGTTCCGAAAATTTAAATATTTTAATTAAAGGCATCCCATTCAGACCTCCAGCCAGTTTTATGTGTTGCCCCATACTACAAAAGTACACACTACTCTACTATGTACACTAATCCTTTCCAACGTCGCTCGCATTCGCAAGCAAGTTTGGCTATATGACTTGATTCACCGTAGTTAGTATGCACGTATGAAGTTCTACCCTCTACTCTACAGAGCTTGATCAGCGCACGAGCTCAAATCTCCTTTTTAATCTTTATTCAAAGTGAAATGCGGTTAATTAACAACTTTATTCCATTGTACAGAGACTTGTAGCGCTTTGAGTGCAAGTGATGAGGAGGTCTACTTTGATCCAATTTTTCTCTTCTTTTTCCCCTGAACACTCTGTCAAATTCAGCTTATTTTCTTTCACCATTTTGTAAAAATGACTGCTTTTTAGTTCAGCATTTCAAAGGATTCTCGGGGAAGTATGTAGTCTAATCACCAGAGAGAGAATCTTGTATGTTTCAATATCATGGGTTCATATCTTTGCATACCATATACCATTAGTATGTATATGTTCTATAGTGATTATATTTGAAGCAGATTCGCATCTTCCAGTAAGAGTTGTACTATTATCTGTATATATTGTAAATTTGACTAGAGTACAAGTATTTATTTTATTGTACTTATACTACAGAGTATATAAATTAAATATAAATTATTGCTTTTTTTCTAAGTAAAACGAATTAAATGCTTTGCGTAAAACTGTATTAAAAATGCAGTCCTGAAAATATTGATATTCTATATATAGGGTTTGATTATAGAGACATATATTTGCAAATAAAGTTCCTTCGTAAGTGTGGTTTTATTACTGGACGATACATGAATAAGATTAATTTTAGATTCGCCTCGGGAATTATATTCCATCATTTGTGTTATTATTTCCCCGTGTAGCATTACTTCACTATATAGTTTCCCCGTTTATTCATTCCCACACACTTTAATCAATACTTTGCAATGTAGTCAAGGTATTTGTATATCTTGACACTCTACTACATTGGTCATTTTATATATTGGACTGTTTAAATGTAATAATTGGGCCATTTCATACTTATACTTCAATAGTCTTCACTTTCGAAAGTCACAGGGATGAAATCAGCAAGTATCATAAACCCCGTGTGATGGTGATTAAATACATAAAATACTGTTTCCTTTTTGCCAAAGCTTTTAATATAACGTATATATAGCAATGCTCTCTTGAAACAGATTTACATTGATTAAGTATTCTTCAGTACTAAACATGAAATTGGAAGGTAATAAAATTGAGCTTTTAAAACTCTCTGGAACTTATACTTACATATTTGTGTACCGGTGAAGGTGGTTAGGCCTGTTTACAATGACTTATTCCAATGCTTGCTATATGTACAATCATAGATATGTACAAGGCAAAGGTAAACTTTAAAGCGCTTGCTTAATGTGTATATTCCATGTGCTTGTTGAGATTGCTCACTCTGATTGCCTATCAATCTGCGGTCGAGTTTACATGGAACCCTACAAGTCCTCCGATACTTCGCTGGTTAGTACATTTACGAATTTATTAGGTCGATGGTTAATACATATGAATGAAACTATATAAGCACATAATTATACACTGGGATAACTATATAAGCACGTAATTATACACTAGAATAGCTACATATGTGCACATAAATTTGCTACGCAGAATTGACTCTTGCATTTTTACGGAATGAACGTTATTGGTGATTGTGCCGTGCGGTTGTGGCCTGAACAATAGTAATGAAAAAGTTCCAGATAATAATCCTCCTATAACTATCCTAAACAAACATACATACATAGTAGTTGTAGTTCTGTAGTTGTGAATAGTTATGATTTTTTGTATTTAATTAGAAAGAAGGTTGTTGGGAAGTGCTCGTATAAAATTTGGACAATACCACAACAGGGTTTAATTTCAACTTTTTTCAAGGAAAATTATTTGAAGTAGAGTATGGTTTATGGATTCTGTTCTGTAGCTTACATATACAACTTAGCTAAAGTGGAGTATCTATGTTTTGTGGGTATTGACGCTTCCAGGTTGTATTATTGAGCCATATATGACTGAGTGAGCAGAGTACACATCGGACTGGTGAACTGAAGCTGGTTCTGACACTTGGTGATAACATTCTGAGATACATATGTACATGGTGGTTGTGTTTACAGTATGGAAGAGTAGTATTATATAGTGCGGAAACTGTTGAGTGAGAGTTGCTGGTAGGGCTGGAAGCCAAAAGAGGTAATTTTGTATGTGAATGGGGAAACTATGGTGAGGCTTTTCGATGAATATGGTTGTCATTCATTAAGGCTGATTATGAGGATGATAATAATGAGTAACGTCGGATCGATTCATTTGCTTTTCTAATTAGACAAAGTGTCAGCCTTTGCTTTACTCCTCTTCTCCACCTATTCTCTCCTACCAATTTGCTCAATTAACTGATTAAAAGGGCTCCCATCCTAATCAACACTAACATCACATCTCTCTTTCGCCCCGTACATACATAACAAGTTGTTACAATGAGGCTACTCTATACCTCATAAGTATACAAATACGACGGTTGTGTGCATAAATACAATTGCAGTAGCGACTTTATTTATAAAGCTACACTAACTTCACACTATTCAGCCTCATTTGTATGAGGAAGAAGAGCTTCTCTACAAGGCTTGTGGACGAAATTCCATTTATTGGTACACAATTATCGCCCGTCGATCCTCCTCTGTATACTTAAATTAGGAAATGCGTAGGATGTCTTACTGCTTAATATTATTTGCAATGATTTCTAATATCTTCTTTTCATAATATTACCGTATCACAACTATCTGTTTATTATATTATTTGTAATCTAAATTTACTAATTAGCTTAATGTTCAGTTATTTTGTAATGACATGTTAATCTTGCCACTCGTCCATTCTTTACGTAAAACGACGATACGTAACAGCGTTGCTAAAAACAAAAGCAGATTCTCAAGTCATTTAGGTTAACTTAAATGTTCTGTTAGTTCTTGTATACCTATCAATTTCAAAGTAAAACTACCTTCGGTCTTGAAAATTCGTTAATCTAGCAGCGGGATGAATTTACAGATACGGAGAAGAAACATACATACAAGGAAATGTAGTTTCGCCCACCATAGTTAATGATCATAAATGTTTGCCAGGAAACCGTGAATCAGTACATAACAGTATTTACTTTATTCGGTAATCTTCAAGGTGTTGTTGTTTACGCTACAGACAGAAAACATTTTTATATTAATTTTCAATTCGCATGTTAATCTCCTATATAATTTCCATGTATAAATGAGTTCGTGGAGAAGATTTGTGTGTGATGTAAGTACTTATGTATAAGTTGCAATATCACTACCAGCGCAATCGCAATGAATTGATCAAAGGCAATCTGATTATTGTTAAACAATTACTAGTGTATCGTAAACAGTGTAATACATGTAAGTTAATTATTTTCTATTCGTATTGCTGTCCAGGAGAGTGAAGGATACTTGTTCATTGCATGTATATATAACCTATAATAATAATTGTAGCTATAATGAAGCACTAACTTCCATGGAAGCTCAGTGCACGAAATGTTTCTGCCATGTCATTGAAGTACAATGGAGCCCCTGGCAAAACGTCCATCATGACACGGCACGGCCAGTGTATTGTCTCCTAATTTAAAATGAGCTCCTCTAATTTCGCTTCCTATTAAAAATTAATGACCATTCATTAGTTCCCGGGGATGTTTGCACAACTGAACGGCGAGGGAATCTAGCTCTGTCATGGCGCAATATTTGCACTAATTAAATGTTTTTCAATCTTTCCAATGATGGCTAACTGTGCACGTCTATCTTTGAGATATCTATGAGATCAAACTTAATTAACATTGTTTGGGCCAAACTTGTTTATTTAGAAGCTCTAGCAAACAGCCAAGCGTGTATCCACAAGAATCTGTAACAAGAGGAAAATCAAGAGAAGCCAAAAGGCGTAAATTAATTTAATGGAATTAATTACTCGAACAAAATAGTTTGAGATGTTGTAATATGTCATAGACAGATACAGAGAGAGAAATAAATCAGAAATTTATTTATCTCCCCTTATAATCCATATATTTAACCTTTCCACGCCCGGGAATATTACAAACTTGCATTAATTCATGAGATCATTGAATACTTCAGATTTCCTGGGTAATTAATGTACCTGTAATTTTTTTAAACACTCATATGAGATACATACATCCCATATGTACAATTCCTTCATTTTCGTATGTATATTATATTTATCTGCACTTTGAGAAAAACATCCATGGAAACTTCATTCGATGTGCTAATTACATAAACAAAATATTAGATCGTAGGAAACAAAACCTCAATATGTAGATACTTTTGTAAACGACTTTAATAAGTGCACTGTGACCATGCAGACAAGTTTAGTAATTAAGCTAAATATTCCCCTTCCATGTCTATTCCAGCTCTTCTACTATAGATATAGATACTTGTACACATATGTTTATATACTATTTCACATGTTTACATGATTTTAGGGCAAGATTTAATAATAACAAAACAAGTTCTAAAGCCAATTAATTAGTTCGCCTCCTTTTGCCGAGTGTTCTTCAAGTCATAATTGAAACTAAGAATACTACGTGTGTTCATGCGTAAATAACAACAAGAATTGTGTATGTACCTTCCTCAAGCGTTTCACCAACATATCACGAGGGTGTTCAAGTAATTAGTTAGAGGAAAGATATCATTTTGCAATTTATGACGGAGTTCATAGTGTGAGTTATTATAATTGAGATTTTTGTATGCCGATGAAGCAATTGTACATAAGAGCTTTGAGGTTTGCACTTCTTTGGGAGTCTCACCAACCCTTAATATAAGTACAAAATGAATTTTTCTTAAGCAACCCTAGTAAATTAATTTTTCTTAAACAACCCTTAATATTGATTTGGAGTAACCATAATCAACCCGTAGCAATTATTTTTGCATATAACAAACCCTTTAAACTATCTACTAGAAAAAGAACTTCCCGCAGCAATAATAATAATGCTTTATGCTCGTCTATGTAACCACCTCTTCGGAGAAGATAATTGGAATCAAAGTAATAAATAAATTAGATTTATCTCTCTTATGGCTATTAGTATTGTTTGGTGAGGCTAATTAGCATGACTGTTTCAGCACGGGAAGCTCGGCTGTATTGTAATTTTTGCAGTCCCAGCAACACTAATAGCCTATTTGGGCTGAAAAGTATCTCACCTGTAAGTAAATGATACTCACCCTTATGTATATTGTACATATCTTTTTATATATCTCTGTATAGTATACATGTATGCATATATATATAGTTGTGACTGATTTCAGTAATTGACTTTCTGGTTTATTATCTAAAACGGTAATTAATTTTGGTTCCATTGGAAACAATAGGACTGTAAAATTCTGTACTAATGAGCAAATGTTTTTTACCACATTTTGTTTTGTGTGCACCTTCAAGTGAGGACTTCGCAGCCTCACAATATTACCAGACACACTATACTTATAGCTCATCCAGCATTGTTGTATGTGGACTTGCAGAGATGAGACGGGGCATACTAATGCTTTGTTTTAGTGCTGTATAGTATAATGGAATTGGTGGAAAATGCTGGAATCAAGTACTTCTCGTCGGCACTGACCGTGTGTTATCATATAGTTTTCATGACTGTGTAAAGAAGTTTGTTATATGTAGGCATTGTCTTTGAAAGTGGGTTTTATAATTTGTCCATAAGTGGATATACCTTAGGTAGGTATGCTTTTTCTGTATGTTGATATGAGTGCTGGTATAAGCAATGAATGGTAATATAATGGGGTATATCATGGCTATTACCTTAAGGACAATGGGAGTCCGGAGTATGTACATAGGCAGGCCAATTATAAGGATGATGGTTGTTACAGAAGAATTGTACTGTGAGAAAAATTAATTAAAATTTCTTACTGCCTGGCGTCACCACATCACTTTATGTGCGGCCTAATTGGTTTAAGTACTGTTTTCAGCTGTTGTGGGTGAAATGCCACGAGCAAACATCTCCGTGCCGTATTAACCATGAAGTATTTTTCTTCCTGTCCTGTCTCACTTGCTTTATTGTATCATACACATATTCAACCAAACTATATACACACATCTACTTCAATAATTTTCCTTTCTTTTCTTCGCAATTTTCCTCTTTCCAACCGTATTCGGTATTGTACCATCATACCTTGTTACGATGAACTGTGTGGAGTAGTATTATTCTGCCAAATCATTTCTGTTAGTCTAAAAATTGCAATAATTAAAGATTTTATTACATTTTTTTGAACCAAGTCCAACCAATCCATGTCGTCCAGCAAACAAAATTGGACTGCATTTTGCGTCCGCAATCCCAGGCAGTCATAAACAAAGGAGATATTTAAAAGAAAAAATTAAATTTAGCAGCAAAAAAAAGTAAATTTGGCGGCGAAACAATTTAAACTATTAATGTTGATGCCAAGTGGTCGTTTTAAGCTACCATAATTGAAAGGAGTTTAAAAAAGGGAAGTACATAGGTTTAATCCCCGCCGTACAGTTTAAAAGACATAGCATTATTTGCCTAATTATTTCAGCTAGGATTATTAGAAACATGTATACGGACAGATAAGGACTTATATAGGCATACATGTATCTATGTGTGTATGTATATACAAGGAAATTGGCCTGGAAATGCTAGTGCTCATTTATTCTCATGCTCCTCAGCGCAGTAGGTGTCTTTTTGAGGGTATCGCTTTAATGTGGCTATAATCAGGGAAACTGCTTGAGCGTATACTTGAGACAGACGATGATTAAATTGCAAGTACCGGATCTGTGTAATTTAGAAACGTATCACTTATATATTATTGTGTCTGCTATTAAAGGCGAAGTCGGAGTCGCCCAAGTGGCCCTATAATGGTTAAATAGCTGTTTATTTTAAATGAGCGTCGAGCTTATTAGAAGACTCTTGCACCAGGTGCATCTGCGAAGGCGCATGATGCTGGAAGTAATTATAAGTAAAATATTAAACACTTTAACTCTCAGAGGGCACGAAACTTACTTAGACAATTGCATATTAGAATGTGTACTCATGGTGTATGTACTCGTTGTAAATTCAGGTTTTGTATATCTTCAGTGAAGGTTCCTAAAGTACCAACTTCTATCTCTACAGCATAAAAAGTTGTACTTTAAGATACAGCGTTATGTAGAGATGTTATTTAATATGCGTTTATGGTATTTATGTGTTGTTATGCAGTATACTTACTATAGTATTCAATACTTAAAGATAATCAGGGATGCATAATATGTCAAATGAAGGTTTATTTCCAATTGCTTTAATTTAAGACGAATGCTTTAAGATATCCCGGAGTACTCTGTAATGTCTATAAGTTTTAGATGAGTAAAAAGCTGTTGTAAATGTATGTAATAGTATGACATACATGTCTTTGTTTTAAAAACGAGTATTTACAGTGTTGTGTATTGAGTACATATTACTATGAAGTGTATTAAGGACTGAATTGAAGCTTGAACATGTATTACTTACAAGAAATACAACCTTAATACTTGTTTCAATAACTACTTGAATACCTGGGAAACTTAATCATCATTACTACTGGACACAAGTAAACGAAGTCCATTGTACGAAGTACATGAATAGTGATATGTATGAACTTAGAGTATAGCTGTTGAACCTTCTAGGACACATAGTACATAGACATCTGGGAAAAACATACCTATTCCTAATCTTAAGTATAAAGATACTTTCGAGCTGCTATGCTTTATATACATACGTATGTATGGTCTGATTAACTATACATACCTGGGTAATAATAATAATTACAAGTATCGAGATGTGCGTTTATAATAAGCGTTGGATCGGCTTAACGAACTGTATGCAGTGGTACAATGGGGCTATTTAACTTAGCTTATTTAAGCTTCGGTACATGTAGTGTGCATACGTAATTATATAACGTTTGCATGTAATGCGTGGTAAGAAGTCAAATTCTACATGTGAGTCTCACATGCACTAAAAGGATGAGGAGAGCATAGAGAGTACTCGTATTAGTGTACAAGTATAGTTGGAAAGGTTAAGGAGAGCATGCGATAGAGTTCTGAGAGTTTCTGAGAGCTCTGTATGTATACTACAGAGCAGCGTAGCTAAGGAAGGATAATGAAGGTAGTAAATAATAGATGTAAATGGTGGCCGGACGGAACGTTTTAATTTCCTAAATGAGATGCAATAATAATACAGGCTAATTATAATTATCATAAAGAACAAACTCACTTTGAAATCCCGACGGCCGAACGTTCGTCCAATTAGATTAGATGATCTTTTCCTTAATTGGCCACACACAGATGGTTTTTCTGCCTTGGCCTTGAATTATGAAAAATTAGCTCAACAACCAGAAAGACTTTTCTTCTACAGTATACAATTGCTATATATTCAAACGATTGCTGCATATTTCTTAGACTATTGCTACTATTCGCTAGCATATTAATAGCGCAAGTATAAAGCATTATTAATGTGCTTTCCTACATCCCCGCACATACATACGACGTCCATACTTTTACATCTCCTTATTATTAGGAATGCCCAAGTAAAACTGACATTACAAAACCTACTCATTTAATTTTCCAAGTATCTATATAATACTTGTGTGAACTTTATTACTGCATACCATATTCCATCATTCTTTCCATTTTCACACAACGCAGAGCTCATTAGGAGCTCCAGGATTTATTTCCTTCCAATTCTACATAAGGTTTAAGGTTTTTTATTGTCTCATGTTCAATTATTTGCTTTAATTTTCAATGGTCGTCGTCTGCAATGTTGCTTAAACGAAAAAAAATCATCTAGGAACGATACCAAAAAATACATTACAATATAGCTCGTTACAACTTGACATTGCGCTCTGCAGGGTATTGCAATTAGTAGTTCATTTACATAATTTGAATACCAATGAGATTACCAATTAGATTCTTTTTTTTGGAAGAAGAAGTTGTGACCTTCAGTAATTAGAACCCCCAAAGTATTGACATTTCCCACGTTTGTCTTACTTATTTCAACAGTTGCACACCTTATTAATGTTATTTTTATAAACAACTTAACTTCACAAGTGATACAATTTACAACGTTGTGAAAATGATGATGTGATTAGAAATAATTCTTGATTTAGCAAGTTTCATGTTTATAATATTGTAATTGTTTTACTTCTCACAAGGATTTGTTCGATAAAACCATTGGAACTCACCTGAGATGACCTGATTACCTTGCATTATGTACAGTACTTTGTATTTGTTCAGGAAGTATTAACTGTGGCAGTATACTTGGATTTAGTACTTTTTACTGTGTTCGTTATGTATCTATAAAGGTTTTAGTAATATTGACAAACACTTATTATAATGTGGAAAATGTTTGTTGTCCTTGATACGAGTTCGCCCTTTTGCTGGAAATAATTGGTCTTTACGACCAGGCTTACTTCGATTTTATAACCATTTTCCTCTATTATTTCAATCGTAAAAAGTCTCTGAAATTTAGTTTCGGATTGCTTATGAGATTATTATTACAATAACAACAACATAAATACATCATTATGATTATCATACTTTTGAGGGAAAACTTTGTGTAGGTGTGAATATTATGATATGGCAGTTTTCCAAACGAGTGGGCAGTACTCTGAGAATTTCCTGAGCAAAATTGCTGTCGAATTCCTTTCTTCTATAGTAGTTACATAAATTATAGAATTGTGCACATTGTTTAGTACATATGTGATTTTAGATTTTCAAGTGATTATTCGAAGAAGTTAAATAATACATAATTATCGGATTTAATTACAAGGCATAATTTAAGAATTGACTGTATTAAATATTTTTTGTTATAGAATCTTTAATAATAGTTTTTAAAGTTGTATTTAATGAATTAAACTCATAATGAATGATTTAACAGCTACTGATTTAAAAGATTATTTACTACTGTACGCATGTTGCAGCTTTATTTATCTAGGAAAACTTACAAAGTTGCCAATATTTAGATTAGATTAAGTAAAAGATAACGTTGCATTCTTACGCTTTGCTCCAAAAAATTACGGAATCGCATGCAAATAATACTGAAGCTTTATTTTTCCTATTAAAAGGTAACTTATTGACTTTTCTTCTTCGCCAACCCCCAGCATTTTGGCCAGAAGCGTTTAAATGCTTAAAAGTTTTGATGGAATGTATAGGAAAGGGCTACAACCAACTCTTGCAAATCGATAAGTAAGTGGAGAATAATAATTTATAGGCAATGTTATACTATTATGAAGCTAATGGTGGCATGTCCTTTCGATGAAGTTTTTCAGAACCGCAGTTTGTTCTTTAATAATTGTATAAAAGAGCTATTGATGATGACCGGGCTCTCTCCGTGCATTAGTAAAAACAATATATAAGTATGTACATGCATAATACGGAGCGGCAACCGTTATTTAACTTGCTACAAAACGCTTGCTTAAATTTGAGTGTGTGCGACATATGAGGACGTTGAAACTAGTGATTTAGGTGAATATCATGAAATTTTAATCAAGTCAAATTACACATTTATTCCATGTAATCATCATCACGGACCCGAAGTTTGGAATGTCCGCATGTGTCCGCAATTATATGGGAACTTCTCTCTGTGTATTTCTCTGTTTCCATTTGGGGTTGAGGTTACGTATACGGAGTCTATATACTTACGAGTACTAGATACTTACGAGTACATCGCTTTATTTATAATTGAGAGCATATACTGTAGAAGCAAATACTTTGAATTTCCCTGGAATTTTTCCTCACTACTAATTTCTGATTCCCGCATCATAAACTTTTAAGTTCCCATAACGACGCTTGTATTGTATTGCAAGTCCTCTATACTTATATTTTGTCATGCTCACATACTTGCATGAACACTTATATATGGTGTACAAAACCATGTGTGCATTATTAACACCAAGTAATTCTTCCTCACGCGATTTCCGCTCCCTAATTTTTAGAGTGTTTTCCATGAATTCGAATTTAATTCACTGTACTTGTATAGGGCCAAACAAGGGTTTTACTACAGTTGAATTCCGTAAAATTGGTCGTCGTGTGAATTCAAAGGCTAGTAGTACAAGCTAAGAATTTATAAACGTAATTCTCTTATTATTATTACACACAACACGACAGTCGAATGTACACAGAGTGGAGGCGCTGGATTTAAAATATTAACTACTTGACGATGACGGAATCCATTATTACCCGTGCACATTAAACCAACTCGACAACACCAGCAGGAGCATATAATACTCCTGCATATTAAATAGTCAAGTGACGAGAAAAAGTTTATTGGTGTCGGGGTGAAAATTACAGGAGAAAGGCTGTCCACAATACACAAGCAATACTGTCAATCACTTATGCATGTGGGTAATCCCGCTCTGTCAATATTCCTGACACGCCGTAATATTTACACCTCGACAGTATTTATATAATAATTATACAGCCCCGTATGCTTGAAAATATAAAGTCCTTGTATCTAAATTAAAATATGTTTTCACATTTTCCACTCCCTAAAATAACAGCAGTTGCCGACAAGTCAATGAAGCATTAATGAGGTCAAGCTTTATTATTTTCTTGAATATAAAACATTGCGGGTTTAAATCAATCCAAGTATTAATTTCCAGCTTCTTAATTTATTCCGTTTCAAGTTTGTTTCAACTACAGATATATACATTTAACATTGAAATTAATTTACTACTTTTCCTGGAGCCATGGGAGTATGGGAGGAATGAGGAATTTCCGCTTTAATTTTATGGTTTTGTTGATGGATGTTCATGGATCTTGACTAAAGCTCTAGAAACTCGTTGGAATTATTTAGAACATGCATTACAAAAGTCAATGATTATGAGTAGAGTAAGTGTATGAGTATGAATAGAGTAAGTAGACGTGTATGAGTAGTATAGTAAGTGAATTGTATGATCTTAAATAATACTTACAAATCAACGGACTTAAGACATAATGCAAGTATACAGTTCGCTGTCTCCATAACTTGCCACTTCTCAAAACCAACTGAAAATGACCTTGCTGACGGCCATTTGGATGTTAGAATTAATTTCCACAATGTGCCATCGTTTTAGTAATTAATATTAGAATCTGTTCGGTCGTCTGTTGATTCTTTTTAAAGTCATTACAATCCTTTCAAGCAGTTAAGGTTGCTTTCGGCGCTTCTGATGCTCCTTCGGGCCCCGCGACAACGTTTAGCTACGCCAAATAAGTAAATGTTTGCATGGAGTAAACATAAATCTCAACAACTATTTTACTTTTGTTTGAACTCTTGTATACAAGTATACATACTTTGAGGAACTTTGCTTTGCTAATACACATAATAATATAAAAAACATGACTTAAGCAAATCTAAAGGCAATGCACACTGCTTGTACTAACACTACGAACATCAATGTTCCCCTTTCAATTACTGCTGGTAGCACCTACACAATGTAGAAAATACATTTATCATTTAAAATGGTTACGTGAATGAGATATCCGTAATCGCATACTGCGATCAGATTAGGAAAACTCAGTTAATTGCAGTCAGGGCACTAGCTGTTTCAACCTTATTTTGGTACTCTTCAGTGCAATATAAACTGATTTTACCGGAGCTGTTAGCTTCGTTTGAACACTAACGGTAGACTGAAGACTGACGTAGAATTACTTTTTTGAAAACACGAAATATTAAAAACAATTCTCGGCTTCAGCTACTTGACCATACTAAAATAGTTTATTTTTCTCCAATAGAAAATATATTTTAACTCAGCTTCAAATTTATACTTACAGGCCACGTAAGTCATTTGAAAGTTGTCAAGTAAATATTTTGCTTGTAAAAACAGTAGAGAGAGAGGGAGAGAAAGTTGTAAATGTAAAACTCCTCATATTTCTCCCACATTAACAATGTACAAGGCTTCGATATTTTTGACATTTTTTTCAGTTACAAAACTACTTTGGAAAACGGAGTGTTCACGATATATTTATTCGAATATAGCAGTAAAATATTTAGGTAGTTACCTCATTTTCATTTGAAAAGGCTTCAGAAAGTATTAGTGCTACCTTATCATGCAGCTTAAACGTGGTGGTTTAAGTAAAAGTTTTGGTAGTGGAGTGGTCGAGTCCGAGGGAAAAAAACTGCGAAAGCAATGTTGCTCATTGATACTTGAAGGAGATAAGGTCCTGAGAAAGGGTTACCATGAAATGAGTCAAATGACTGTGGCAAAAGCAAGGACCATGGAAGGCATAGAATATTGAAGAGAGGGTGTTGCGTGTATAAGCTCATAGTAGAGTATATGTGCCAACTTTGAGGAAAAAAGTTGATAAATGTGTGTTCGGAGTCGGGACGTTCGGGTTTCACTCTGTGGGAAACACGTCTGACTTTGCCTCGGTGGAGTCTTATAAATCGCGGGCAGACAACCTTCTAACAACTATGTATTGTGCATATTTATATTCAGGAATTATATATTATGTGTAAGACACTCAATACGTATGTATTATGTTATGCAGAATCGCGGGAGTCAAGCCCAGTCGACCTGTAAAAGGCCTGACGGGAAGATCACGATAAACGCTATATAACCTTCCCCCAAGAGGTGTTTGTGCTCAAGTCATTTGGACATCGAAGAGAGATAAATGAGTCCTTGCGAAGATATTTATAATACTCTCTCAGACTAAGTTTACATGCAGCCACAGGGTTTTATGGTCGATACAAAAGGGGATAATTATTACTGTTTTCAAGAATCTGAATTCTTGAGAGCGCTATAAATCTATTGAGGAAAAGAAGGTGGGCAAGCGAACTTGAAGGGCTGAGTAGTGGAGTTCTGTAGTTTTGGCTTCAAGCTCTGATATCTTCAAGCTCTGCCATATCTACTTAGGCCTTACTACGCTGGTTGTTCTTGTTTCTTTACAGTTTTGTATTATCTAGAAATCCGTAAAATAAACAATTCAGAACATCATTTGTCGTAAATAATTCGAGCGAACTAATTTAAATGCTTAACCAAACTATCTAAAGCTATAGCTAATATTTGTTTAAAAGTGGTCCTAAAATATTTATTTTGCTTTTTTTATTTTCTAAACAAACTTCCCACAGCAGCATTGGTTTTATTGTGACAATTTGTCAAACTTCCTTTCCTGGAAATATTTCCCCTGTGGAGCTGCACACGGATGGGGAGACTTTTGCGGAGGGACATTAAACATTGAGTGTATCTGTATAGAGATAAGGGCAGGAATGGTCGGCCAACTTGGGTTTTGAACTCATTAAAATTGCACGAGGCTAAAAGACACATGTCCATTGTACGTCATATCATGGATGCTCTACTGCATTATGCAACTATGGCAAACTGTGGGGAACAACAAGGTAAAGGCGATCTTTTTGCATCATGAATGACTTTCTTACAACTCTGCCGTCACTTGTCTCCGCCGCTGCATACGTACGATAAGCTTTCTATTCAAAGTGTTTTTCACTCTGTGTATGTACTTCCGTGTCTTTTACTCGTCCTCCTGTTCCCGTGGTCGTGGACATAATCGGTTCAGGCACTTATTTACATTACTTTGCTAACAACAATTCACTGGTGTACATGCTCCCATTAGAATAAATGCGGTTGTTATTTGTCCATGCTGTCGAACTATTCATTCACTTTCCCTCATCGTATTCATATTCATGGCTCTGACAATTTATTTGGGAGACCTCTTTGCATTATCAGCGCTGACACAGCCTTATTCTTGCAGTATTTCTATCTCCTCGTCTGCAGGTTGTACCTTATAGTACTACTTTGTACACAAGCCGTTTACACATGTTACCTTCTGGCAGTCTCAGCTTTCAATTCAGCTTCAAACCTTCTCTCTGCCAGAGCATGCTGGTTTAGCTTTCACTTGCTCACCTGTCTGTCTCTGTGACTCAATAGAATTCAGAATAACATATAGCTTGTTGTCAGCTCTCGGACTTTCACAATTGGGTTCATTGATGTAGTCACAACATTTAGACAGCTATCAGCTTACCAACAATATATTTTTACGTACATACAAGTATGTACAACACGTACGTGTATTAAGATAAACTATAAGCATATCGTCGCCGTAGTATCCTAAAGTACCAATTTCTATCCCTTCAATACAGAAAGTGATACTTTAAGATCCTTCGCCGACGCCATAATAACAGCGCATTCGGTACGAATTTGACTATAAAAGGCATTACTGCAAGCCATTTTGTATTTTTCTGTCCTGGGAAATAATTCTTATAAATATTCGGTTTCATGTAAATTGCGCAATTCTCTATTCCAGCAGGGCCAACAATTTTATGAAAATTGCTCTGGATTTCTGGCTATTTTATTTAGGTTAAATGCCCTGGACGGACATGCCGAGTATGTCTTTATTTGTTGGGTTTTAGGTAAAGCGATTACTCGCAGTGTTGTTTACCGCAGTCTACTCTATTATGAATGAAGTTGAACAGTAGATTTACCTGTAATAATCGTTACTGTTGTAGAGGAATTCAAGTGTAATTTTATTTGATGGTAGATCAAGCCCTTCTGTCAACATTTATGCGTTGACGTCTTTATTGATTCAGACTTTACAAGGTTAGCATACAGCACGTTCGTCCACATTGTGTGCAGAACGTCTAGAATTATTGAGAGGAAGATCCATTACAGAAATTGTGTATGGTTTTCGAAACAACTCCCAGAGAGTTTCTGTCATGAAATGGGAAATGCTGTCATAATGAGGTTTCTCAATTTTTTAGATATAAAAGGAAACATTTTCTTCCACCCCAGTGACATTGACATGATGAACTGTAAGATGCTGCATTTTGGATGGTTTATACCTATGTTGGTAGCAATATTTTGAATAATCGCAGGACGACGATGAAATATAGATACACGCGTATTTATTTCTAAAATATGTTATGACAAACCTTATTCTGTATTATTGCAAAGACTCATATTTCGATAATAACGAATAGTTTGCATTTAGACAATAAAAAGATCAGACTTTGTATTACACAGGATTAAAAAAAGATATTGGTGGGTTTAGGACAAACGTGGTCAGAGTTGTTCTCAAGTTTGGGTAGTACTAGAGGATTTCGGGTTGTGTTCAAGTTCTGGTCCTAAATTTTATATACTTAGTCGGTCTAATAAGTATAGTCGGTAATTAAAATAACAAAATTGTACTCCAGTTCGAGTCATTCCCTCTTTCTACCATATCGAGTTATTCATATTAGCCATCTAGTATAGAGTATTTACTTAATAAAAATAACAGCAATGATATGTAAAGTTGCTTTTGCGCCCTCAAAAGTTACAAACAAGAGCTGATCAATTAATTCATTAAAGACACATTTTGTTAATAAAATTAAATTAGTTTATCGTGGTTACATTTGTATTTAGATCAACATTTACATGTCACCCATATTTTGGTTTTTGTGCCACATTAATTTTTTTGTACAACCTAATTAAATAAAAAACCTATCTATACAAATGTGTCAACAGGAAAAAACTTTAAAGAATTATAATGTATACATTTTAACGATTACGTGGAAGATTTCATTGTTTCATTTATTAACATTTGCATAGCTTTTGAATACAGCCTGTATTCTTCCTCAGCCCGTCAATGAGATTCGTCCTGTTGTTAGAATTACTTATTTCCATTTGCAGCATAGAACACTCGTCCACAATTTAATGCCAAATAGCTATTGCTTCCTACATATAAGCGATCTATAAAATTGAATATTTGCTTATTATAACCACGTATTCCAAATATTAAAAATAGTAGATAAATCAACGTTGTAATTGATACGTGCAAGATAATTCCCATTAGACCTATATGCCACATAATTACAGATTACGAAACAACGAGGGTTCTTGAACTTTTATTATAAAATAATTGAATAAACAATTATGATTATTATTAAACGTAATTAACACACAATTTCCGTAATACCTAATGGTGGGAGATTTAATTTCTGTTGTGGAATGTTGAAGGTTTGTAGCATAACAACCAGAAATTATATATGCGAAAACCCAGCAAAGTAGAAGCGACATTTCTAGAAGTAATTATAATTTTAATAAACTGGATAAGTGTCATGTTCGAGGGCTTATTTCAAATTGATATAAGTCTGTACAAGAGACACTAGTTAATTTCATTTTGGAAAACAAAATAATTATTGTTATATAATTAAAACATGCAAATAATGTTAACCAGGGTTACTATAATGTTTATGGATTCACTGTGGTACATGTCTTTAATGATAGGAATTAAAAAATTAATCACTGAAATAACAATGTACTATCTCCAATATTCTTGTACAGATTCTTGTACCAGCCTTGATGATGTTCGCAGACTGTGTTCGAACGCTTGGAAAATAAAGAATTTTGTTTAACTAAAAACCACATGTTCCAATTATTAAAATATGAATCCGTGATACATGTTTATTTAGAATAAATTACTTTTATGTATCCTTTATAACCAAAGAATTACTTATTTTGAGCATATAAAACACTAACGCATATTATTGCATAATTCAATATACGCAGTAATAAAAATTCTTAAGTTAACTATTTTGGTCCAAGTTAAGACAATTAAAATTGAAATTACGAAGTAATTTTATTTGCGTTTTCGATCTACTTCATTTGTGGTCTTTACTGTTGGTTTGTAAATCGGTTGTTGTCTAGGTCTACCGGGACAATCTTGGAATGGCAGGGCATGTCCCGTGTTTCGCACGGAAGTAATTCGGGCCACGGATTCTTTGTCATATTAAAATTGTTTATCTAGGAATCGTGGGTAAATAAACTGGTTTTGGGGTTTTCGAACTTTTTAAAATACTAAGGTTTAGTTAGTATGCGTATTTAGGTATACCGAAAAAATCATCACTGTGAAATAGTGTTTTGCTTCCATCAAAGTTTTCTTAAACCTGCAGAAATCCCAAGAATTTGCAGTTGTATTAACAAACAAAAGACAGCAATTGACCTAAAAAGTAAGTGAAACCAATAACGATGTATTCCCTTTGTTGATTTGCTCGTAATTATAAGAACTTGATGTTTAATTTAAAACGTCAATTAGGAAAAACATTTCTGAACTGAGACACTAAGAATTGCTGATGACCATAACATTATGATAAAGTTATGGTTTCAATGTACGTACTCACGCATACTCAAGATACCTCCAGACCATTGAAATCGGACGTAGGGCAAATGGTCATTTTTGTAGGGGCGCTAATGCCGCTCTTATAAATACGTTTATAATTGCAAAATCCTCCCAAAAATACAATACGAAATCGCAAACCGACAATCTCATCAATATATCTCGGAAACAAAATGTTGCGAAGAGATAAAACGTCACATGAAGGTTTATAATTATTAGTGTGCGCTATCTATTGAATTTCAAGAGCACAGATCCAACTGTTTCTGAATTCATTTCTTGTAAATCTGTTTGTAACCCGTTAACCGATTTTTGTTAAGCTTTGTACACGTTATATCCAGTCTGGGTGTTAAAAGTAAAACCGAATCGGTTAAACCGTTTCGCAGTTACTAAGGTTTTCAGGATCGGTGGCAGCGCCCTCTTTAAAATGACCTTTGTAACCTTCGGTAAGTCAGCACGTGTGGCGACAGCAAATCAAATGAATATTTTTTTCGAAGGAGAATTTTAAATTATAATGAGCATAATTTCATAAATAATTTTCGTGATAATTCCTTAACAAACGAAACGATTTGAAATTAAAATTTTACACATACGTATTCTTAGGTTTACTGGTTACTTTGATGTTGAAATGGGTATATTAATTAATACAGTTTTTAGAGTACAAAATAATATTTTGCTTTTCTTCTTTTTGTTTAAAATATTTTTTAATTTTCCACTGCCCTTAGCCCCTCAAGCATTAAAACCCTGTCCGTTTTGACCTTATTTGCAAATATTAAATTATCACGACTTTAAAGTATGCAGACAACTTACCTGCCGTCGAAGTGAGTCCTACCAGCTACCCCGGGTCGCGGGTTTCAAATTTATTGTATTTTTAATAGATTTTAATACGTGAACAAATGTCCCGGAATTGTGATTTTAAAACATCACAGGCCTAGTTGCTGTTCGAGTTTTCCATTCAATTTTATGGCCAGGTAGAAGTATGAAACTTTTAGTCGACGTTTTGTTTGTCTGACTACGAAGTTCATATTTAGAGTAATTTGACTGACAAGAGCGGAAAGTTTCAATGGATTAA